>CALSCE010009506.1:7552990-7565788 GCA_943593645.1 Bovichtus variegatus
TCTCTCTCTCTCTCTCTCTCTCTCTCTCTCTCTCTCTCTCTCTCTCTGAGGCACTTGTTATAATTACTTTTGTATCATTATTATTATGAATACTAACAATAATAAATACTGTTGCCCATTAAAATGACTTAGTATGTAATAAATATGACAATATGATTTAATTATTGAATATGATTATTATTAATTACAATGAGAAACATGTTTAATAATATTTGTTCTAATTGTTTTTGTTTCAAAATGCAAATGGTTATTTCACAACTGTCTCAACATTGACATTGTAAGTTATATATAATATACATAATATTTGGAGAGTGGAAACGTGACGTTTCTTAAAGTGATGAATAAACTTGGTTTAAGAGTGCATCTGTACTTCCAGCTAGTAGTAAAACTGTTGTCAGGCGGATTGAAACAATATGATGAGAAGTAATCAGTGTATCTTCATTGGCTCCTGCAGGCTGCAAGTTAACTCACGACGCTTCCGAGGCAGCTCTGCGCGCGGGCCTTGCGCTACTATAATGTTGCACGAGCGAGCCGACGGAGCGTAAAGAAACTGTCTTCCTGTTGGTGTTTATGTGCGGCTCGGTGGGTGCTGCAGCGATCTAATCAGTGACACAGCGTTGATACAGAAATACAAGCGGTGAACAGGAACTGTAATATCTACACATCAACAGCCACCACACCTAGCAACAGTGTTGTCAGGACGCAGGAAGTAACTTGCTAGCTCGCTAACTTAGCCACTTCTGCTAGCTGCAAAGCTCGGCCATTGCTGGCTGCGGCGCTCATTACTTGTCGGCTCTTACCGATGTGGTTATCCTCGATGTGCACGATGAGCTCGGCCAGAGAGTCGAAGTGAAGTCCGCAGCCCCCGAACCTGCATGCGTTGGAAAAAAAAGAAGCAGCGGCGATGCCTGTCATGGTCGCTGCTGCATTGGAAATGAGGGCAGGCAGCAGCAGCAGGAGCAGCGGGGAGACAGCAGGCGGACAGCGGTGGGAACAGCTGGAGCGGCAGGGGCGGCGCGGTGACTTCTCAGGGCTGCGTCAAACCAGCTGGAGAGAGCCAGACCGGAAGTAAAGCGCTCTGACTTTCATTAGAAAAGCATGAACAGTTTTTTAAAGAAATTAAATAGGCTATATACATAGATACAGATTTGATCTAATAATTGTGAATTTATATAACTTTGAATTGCAAAATGACCACAAAGAAAAATAAAACGACTACAAAAAGACCCAAGCAACTGCAAAGAGACGCAACATAACTACAAAAAGGGGCAAAACGACCACAAAGACAAACAAAATAGCCACAGAGACACATAATGACCACAAACACAAAACTACTAAAAGATGCATAACGACTACAAAGAGATAAAAGGACATTTATCAATTAAAATAGAACATGAGTCAACATATCAAATAACATTATCATCACTAACTAACTAAATATCACCAGTAAATAAATGTTATACTCTAAACTACATATATAATTTTGTTTAAATTAGACCAATGTACAGTTTTTTTAAATGTTAAGTGATTGTATTGCCTCTCAGGGCGTAATTCTCAAATAAATTAATGTAATTATGAGAATAATAAATGGTCTATAGGAACTGCACAATGTATATCATTATGTTATGATCCATGTAATAAAATACAATAAATAACATTTCAGCAAAGGCCCATTTATCCCACAAAAATAAAAACTCACATAACTCTAAATGAGCTATTTAAAATTTGTTTAACTTGAAGCATGCAGTTTGTGTAGTTAGTGTAGTTGGCAGGATTGAGGGGAAAGAAGGATTGTCAGTAGCTAATCAGCACCATCACAACAAACTGCCTGCAGAATCTTTCCAACTTTTCAATTTGCGCCCCATGTAGTGCCTTCTCTAAAGGTGTGTGCTGCTTTCAGTGTTTGTGTTTATTTGAATCCCATGTAAATCTGGATTTGTGTCTACTTAGAGTCACACCAAAATTATCTAATCGTGTGATGAATATTGGTGATACACTTGTGGCATGGATCACACACTGGAGCAACACGTAGCTGAAACACATCTTCTGGCCACAATGTGGCAGTGTTGGTCAGTAGATAAATATGAGTTGTGTTTGTTCTCTGTGATCAGTAATGAAGGGGTCTTCTATAACTATCCCAAACTTTGGCAAGAGCGTTGTTACATTATGCTAACAAGCACTCAAACGATCAAATATATGTTGAGTACAACGTGCTTCAAGCTTCTGTCTGGTGTTATTTCTACATGGGTTTTGTACCATCAAGATCACTCATCATACAAGTTAATTTTGTTCATTCAGTTGTTTAAGATGGAGACACACTAGAAAAGAACACGTTGTTTTATATATATATAAAAGTGCTCTCACTTATAAAACGTGGTCAATTTCTGATTCTGATTTCCAATGGATTCAGTTATGTATGGAATAAATTTTCAGGTCTCAGAAAGTAAAAAACGAACAGCTTGTGCGTGCAATTTGTAGTTGAAGTACTTGTCAGAGCAACAGATATGGAAGGTGTTGTGTCTCGTTATTTACAATCTCTTGCTCTGTTTTTTTCCAGTCTCTTTTTGGGGGAAGAGATGGAGTGATGCAATCGTTTGCCAGACAAAAATGGATGTCTGCTCAATGTACATGTCACAATGCATATCACTGGTGTGTAGAATGGAAATGCAGATCTGCTGCTGAAAATGCTAAATTAAAAAATAACAATATTTACTAACTTTAACTTTCTGCAGTTACTTTCTTTTTTGCATTTTTTTTTCTTTGCATATATTGACTATGCAGTAACTTTAAGTTCATGCTTGGTGATGGTGTACCGAGTCATCATTGGGTCCAGCCCATTTTCAGATCAGAAACCACAGTGATGGTAAAACTATTTTACCAGTTTTGCTTGACAGCACTGAGGGATGTTACTTTGGAAGCATTACATGACACGCAGCCTCTTGTTTGAGGAAGCTGATGGCTTTCCTCTAAAATGCTGGCATTGCCTATCCTCAGTTATTTATTGATAATTGTGCTTGATGAGCAGAGCTGCAACTAATCATTACCCTTCAACTTGTTAGAGCCCATAAATGTTGATGTGGTAATAGATGCATTTGTGACTTTCTGCACTAGAGATATACTGACTAGGTTGTTTAACCTCACTGTGGAAACACATGAAGGCAAAGTCACATATTACAGTGACTAACCCCTGTTGCCCTCTCTGGCCTATATCCAACAAGTTTGAGCTAACCAACAAGATGCTTTGCTTTCTGTTAGATAGTTTCATACATACATATATACATATGCATACTACAGTAAAGAGTGGAACCTGCACCTACAAGTTCTCACCCAGCAGAGACATATTCCAACCTCTTAGTCATTTCATTTGAAACACATAATGTTCAATTGTAAATGTTTATGATATGAATTAAATTGTGTTGAAAGATGACAGGAATAGAGTTTTTCCAGCTCCAAACCCCCCTTAAGAATTTGTTTCAAGTACAAATCACCAGTTTGTTTATTTATGAATAGTATTAATTATACAGAAGTTTTTGCAGGCCAAGCTAAATGACGACAAAAGGAATAGCACAATGGCCTTACTGATACATGTATGTTGAAATATACATTTTTCAAGACATTATTCGTTATTATAATCCATTTACAGTATATGACACTTTTCAAACTCGGCCAGAAAACATTTAAAAAACGGTTTCACAAATGACTTTAGTGATCCAGTATGAACACATACAGAAGCTCAATTCAGATGTCAGAAGAGTGATGTACTTACCCACAAATGCTGAGCACAGAGGGCATCACCCTTCACTGTTATAAATCTAAAGAGTCATCACACAGGCAGCACCCTTCACCAGCCACCTAATGTAAATGTTACAGGGTTGAGTGTTTGAGTGCGGGAATGTCACTGGGGTTATCTACTGGGAACCTCCCAGCACATATGTTTTGTTGAATTAGGCTCTCGGTTCCAACATGATGCTCTACTGTGATGTTTGGCCAGAGTGTCTCCAGCGCCAGTGATTTTAAACAAACAAATGCACATACAGAGTTCCCTACTCTTATGTTGAAGTTGAATTTCCAAAACATTTCGACAACCCAGCAGAATGTTAACTACTGTAAGGCTGCTTTGCAGTGTAGTGAAGCAACTTTCATGGATGCTATGATATTGACACCCTAGGGCAGAGCATTAAAAGTGACTAAGGATTCACTTTTTAAGAGTAACATGTAAAAGAAATTCCGCCCACGTCTTTGATAAACAATGTCACCAATGTCATACTTTGGCAGTGCTGTTAACACGTCATGAGGTCTGAGTCAATTTCCTGATCTTTAACCACTGAACATCTAAAACATCCTTCTCAGTAGTTCAGAAACTAAATTATATCAACATTTGCAGGCTACAAGTCTGGCTGAGAAGAAAATTGAACTTGGCCTGCATCCGTTAGTAGAAACAAGCTTGTTCGTCATCCACTGTGAGTCTATGAACAAAAACTGAATCTGAATTTTTCAGGCAAATAAATTCCTGAATAAAATTAACATTATGGAGATGTAACTGTAGATTGAAAGGGGAATGGAGTATAGTTTGAACCACTACGAATATAGATCAAAATCTTAAAAAAATATTTGATCAGAATACCCTTTTACTAATTTTTTGGCATAAAATCTTTGCTGTTTCCCCCTATTTTGTATGCAACTTTACACTTTGGATAAGTGAAGTTATGTGTTGGAAGTGAAGATACAACTGAATGTACTATCTGCCATCGTGCTTGTCTTGCTGATGTGTTGTAATATGGAATGGCATGCACTTATACTGAGAGCCCAACATTTCCATCCCTGCAGGCACAATCGTGTCTGGTTAAGGTGCGGAGAACAGCAAACCGTGTTTTACAGTAACATTCCATTTGTTTGAACATCTACTTTCCATCTTGGATTGTTGTGCAAAGGACATATTTCTAAAGGTGTTCTTTATTTTGTTTGCAAATTGAAAACCTGTATGACACTTTAGTTTCTTTTAGCCTCCTTCACCTTTTGCTCCTGCTGCAACAAAGCAGTTGCTAATCTTCCCAAGGTGATCTTACTCAAAAGCACTGCACAAAGGCATAATAATAAAAGGTTTAGTATAATATAGATCAAATCTGCTTTAGTGTGGGTCACTGACCTAAACTGTATCGGCTCTTTCCAACCTTAATAGTCTGCTCCTCTGGGAGCATAATGTTTGGATTGGTTGGGAAATATATTGGCAATAAAGAGACAAAAGGATGTCATAAACGTTGATTAAAGCTCTGGTTAAAAGACAGAGGCGGAGAAGCTCTGAGTTATGAGGGCTTTTCAGACTGCGTTATTGTTTCAGTGACAGAGCTCTTAGTGCGTCTAGTGGAGTGGTCGCAGGCGAGTGGTAAACATTTCTCAAAGTGTGAGGAGTCATTAATCCCTGAAGCCGAGAATGGTTTCACTACCGGTGTCTGTGGCCCAAGAAATCACAGCCAGTTGGCACCAGCAGGTCACACAGAGCTCCAACATAAATGCTTTGTACTCCAAAGCTGTTTAAATCTCTTTTAATGTGCTGTAGCTAAGGTACACATTTCAGGAAAGGCAGTGTGGAACAACTATGGGTTTTTGCACGTTCAATTAATTTTCAAGTGAAGCTTGATGATGCATGTATGGTCTGTAAATGTATGGCCCCTTTGTGAGAGATACGTTTAAGTGTAAATTATAAGAAAAACAAAGTAGAAATAAGGTTGATTTGACTATCAGGAAAGAAGCCAGTAGCAAAGAAAACACACTGTTCAGGCCCTGACAGTGAAGTCCAATGTTGCTTTGATGCTTTAAAATATGAACATTTAAAGAATTTAAAGGGCCCTGAAAGCTCCAGGTTTTACTAGTTTTTGCTAATTCCTTAGAGATGATTCACTGAATGGTATATTTTTAATCTCGAAGCCCTGTCTGAAGACGGTCCCTCCGTCAAAATCTAGTTTTGAAGACCTTCTTTATTCCAGTTTGGTGCTTAGCCTACATGTTGCATATTTAAAAATACATGTGTGTTGCATCAAATTACCACACAGCATATGGGAGACCAGGTAGTATTCCAGTTTAGAAAAAATGTACACCATTTCACACCAGGGGGGTGGGTTAATAGTGGCCCAGCAGCTAATTTTTGCCTCAGGGCCCCATAGCAGGTTAATCCAGCCATTACTGTTACTGCATAATAGACAGCCACCTGGACACACAGGTGGCTAGTCATCAGAGCTTAATATTGCATAAAACCCCCTTCCAACATAGACATCTTGGAGTGTAACTGAACGACAAATATTGTATACTTTATTTCCTCCATATATAACTAATCCAATAAGGCTTTTTCACAGAAGACATTTTTATGTGTCACAGAAGTTAAAACACAGGTGTAAATAATAAAAATTAATGACGGCTGAATTCAATTTAGCTGCTTCAGTTTCGGGCTCGTATTGTGCATACTGGCTTGCTGTCACAGCGGAAGAGAACATCATTAATGTTAATTGTAAAACCCGTTCCATTAAAAAAAAAAAAAAAAAAAGCCTATTTTAATAACTTATGTTTGCTGGAGAGGTTTCTTTCTTCACCATTAACAAAGGAAACAATTATGAAAAAGAAAAGAAAGTACTATGACTCAAATTGGCTATTGTAATGATATAATACAATTTCTATTTTTTTTTCTTTTTTTTTTTTCACAGTATGTTAAGTCCTAAGTATTGTCTTTCAAGTGGCGACGTGTGTGTTTGAATCTTCTCATTTCACACTTTAAGTGACGTCACTCTGCTCATGGGACCGCTCAGAGTTATCAGTTGAGATGCAGAGCAGCTTATTATCTGCCTAATTGGTCAGTACTGGAGCTCCAGCTCTGCACCACACCCACTCCTGGTCCGGCGCTGTCCATCCATGCCTCTGGGTGTGCATTTTGCTAAACTCCGCCCCGCTCGCGCCGCCTCCAAGCGGACCGCAATGATTTAGAAGTTCAGGAATCCCACGTGACGTCACCCGGGGTGACGTTATGCTTCTCTAAATAGATCGTATTGTAATCTTTTCTCAGTCCAGCGTGGTTTCTTCTCAGAGACTGCTTCACATTTTCTACACTTGTTTGGTAAGTTGAAAACCTCGCACCAGCATGCAGAGGACCGTGCACGCGCCCCTGCAGGTTTGTTGTGTTTGTTAAAAGCGATCCTTGTTACTTTTCCTCCTCCTTTTTCCATGCAACAGCTTGTTTTGTTGTTCGCCTCAGCGGTCCTGGTGGATATGTTATTTTTTTTTTTTTCCCTCTTCTTTTTTATTTTTATTTATTGATGCTTGCAAAGTGTGAGAGAAAATGGACCATGTTAGTTTTGTTAGAGCGCGTGCATTGTCATCTCACGTCGGTGTCCGTGCGCTGGCCTATCTGTTGACTGTTGTTGAAGTTGAACGCGGAGTCAAGTGCCGCTGCTGCCGCTCGGTCTGTCAGGTAGCAGCGGAGACCAGTCTGCAGGAATTCATCTCAAGTCCGACTGAAGACCACCGAAGTGGTCAGTGCAAAGGATGCTTTTCATTGCACGTCACACCAATTCGGCGCGTCTTCCAGTTTTTTTTCTATTTGCTCCATAGCCCAAAGCTGGATCCCTGCATCATTGCCATGCCTGTCCCATCTCGGGATACGCAGAGCCGGCGTTGGTCCCGGACTCTCTGCGTGCTGCGGTTCACCAGTGATTGTCTGGGAAATGATTGCCCGGTGGTTTTGCTGTCATGCCAGTTAAAAAGAAAAGAGTGATGCTCCTATTCCCGTGAAATTTACGTTCCTCTGTTTGTCTTGAACAGCAATGTGACCAACATTACGTCATTCTGCAGCCCAGTCGATATTTGATTAACCGCTGAGATGTTGAGGGTTACTTTCAGGAAGGTTGTGCTGACGAGGCGCGCTTTGTACGGCTTGGGGGGGTGGGGGTGGGGGGGGGGGGGGGAGAAAGATGTTTTAATCATTTGATTACTCTCCGCTGTCATTATGTTGATGTGACAACACTATCAATAACCACTTGTTTCTCATACACGCTGCTTTAGATTAATGTGGAGGCTTCCGGTTTTATTGTGTCCCTTTTTAATTGGCTGTGTTAAAGGCATTTAAATGTGGTGACGATGTTAATAATTCTGATAATTTAATACAGACCAGGATGGACTTTTATTTTATTTTCTAAATGCTTTTGAGAAAGTGAACCAATTGTAGGCTAGGCTGCTTCTGTAGAATAAAGTTACGCTTTATGGGAGCAACAGTTTGAGAAAAAAGTTTGGAAGATGAACACACTTTTCCACCTCTTTTTTTGCAAGAAGCCATGGCAAAAAAAAAAAAATTAGCTAAGTTATTTAGTAACCTTGATGCAGATATAATTCTTCACATATTTTACACAATACTCCGCTTGATTGAAGTCCAGCGGCTCATTGCAGGAATGAAATGTGACCTTTATTTGTTGATGGGTACTGCATGTGCTCAAGGTGAAACATTCCTCTGGTAATGATTGTACTAATGTAGAAAAGTGTCAAATTACAGGAATCATAACACCAATCAATTTGGCCACATACGTCTCACCTTAAAAACTGCTGCACATATTTTTTAAGGTCGACTTGTACATCTTTAATCATTTAATTCTGGGACTTTTTCATCTATTCCAGTAATGGCATAATGGGGAATAATGTGAGCCATGGTAGCCCGCTGAGTGGGTTATTTGTTATGAGTTTACATGTTGTGGAAGAGAAGCAGTAATTGATAATTCTTGAGGTTTACATCACAGCCGTGCTTTTTGTCATGCATTCGCTCCAAGAGCAGAAGTGCAGGACAGACATTGTCTGAGAAGGCCGTGTTCCCTGCCTCAGGGTTCACCGTGATCCTACCCTGAACTTGTGCTGTCAAAGGCCCAGGCTATGGGGAGCTGGAGATTTGAATCGCTGCGCATGTTTGTGCTTGCTTTAACCCCATATGCCTTTGCACCCCAACCCCTCTTTCCTCACCATATTGTTTAAATTCTAATATGCGGTCTACCTGGAGAGTTCCTCCCCAGCTCCAATAGAAATCAAATGCCTAACCCTAATCCTTCCCCTCGCACACATGAGGATATAGTTAATGTAAAGTGTAACCAAATTTCCTCTGCTAAACTAAAACATCTATATCAAATGAGAGCCAAGTGCCTCTTCCAAGGAAAGGGACGTTGAGTTCTGATAATTTTAAGTGTGAAACCTATTGGATAATTCACAGAGGCATTCACAAAATTAATGATTAAAAATTTTATGCGTCATATGGTTCGAATTTCCTGAATGTGATAAAATGACCAAGTCCCATTTTAGAAACAGAAAGGTAAAACTAAAAATGTTGCATCTGTTTATATAGTCATGGATACTTTTTTTTTCCTCTTATTTCTTATTAGTGCTTTCTGGTGATGTCAGTTTTTTGCGATTTATTGTAGAGTTTAAGATTGAAACGAAGTGAGTCATAGTCGTACAGGTGTACGGGAAGAAAGCCTGAAAACTACAGTATTAACGAGAATTGTACAAACCGCCGAAAGTTCCACGTAACTGTATTTGTGCTACAAAAGTGGACTTAAAATGTTGAGAATAATCAGCGACATGTACATGGGCTTTATGAAGCCCTGGTTCCTCCGTGATACTTTATCCTGGGTCCAGTTTAAGTTCAGGGTTAGGATCACCAGTGTTAGTCATGTTTGTTGTGTCAAAGAAAGCCAGGTGAGTTTTGAGGGGCCCTGGTGTAGAGACGGAGTGAACTGGTGACAGAAAGAGAGACCAGGGCTCATTGCTCTCTGACAGAGAGACCCTGTCCAGACCCTGTTCTGCAGGCTCGGTCATGAAGTACAGCTTGTTAGGAAAACAGCGCTGCTTAGCATAACACAATATTTGAGTGTTTTGACTGTGCTTGAGGAAATAGTCTGTACCCATGAAAAAGACACACATGTACATAGTGTATGAAGGTATTCATGCTCGACACGAGACGTTTGGCAGGGACTTGAGCTTCGGATGCGTTTTTGTGAATTGATGATGGTGCCCAGCAGGTGAAAGTGGAGCAATACACTTTGTGTTGTATGTGTGTGATACATGACAACTGTTAGATGCTGTAAATAATTCAGATGTTCCAGTCATTATCAAGAGCGTACACAATAAACAAACACCTAATGCTGATGATTCAATTAAACCTAACCGACAACTTTAAACTGCTTGTTTCGATGGGGTTAGATCAGTGCTACATGAGGGAGACTGAAGAAAACAGAAAATAAAAATTGTTGTTGCATTGTTATTGTACATTCTTTAACCACAAATGTCTTTAATCAGCTTTCATTTTGTGGTATCAGAGTCGAGATGCACTGTACCTTTTGTACACCTACCAGCTTTCCTAATTCATCCAGGCACCATTCAAATAGTTTGTAAAGGTTTAATTCACTTATCGGAGTACAAAATGAGTCTCCAGGCACCCTGGGCGTTCACACACTCTCGGTGCGGCTTTGGCTCACACCTCACAGAGGCCAACTGGGACCTTCCTGTATAGATTTTGAACGTCCATTCCCTGTTTGCGTGTCCCATACCAAAATACCTACGTGTATTACTACACGAGTTAAGAATCTTCTTGCTTAATGATCAAGGCACTGGCTCGACGATAAAGACGCTCCCTGGGAGCTGTTCTGTGGCTGGGGATTAATAAAGACTACCTTAATACTTGTTATCACTTAACATCTGTGAAAACATCTGTCAGAAAGTGCCAGACATCTGAAGTTCTTGCATGTGTTGACTGATCAGAGGTTCATTGTGGTTGTCAGTGACGAGGATAGCTGTAGTGCACTGCATCATGCTGCACAACGATAAGACCTTGAAATAAGAAATACAGAATATAGACACAGTAGCTAGCAGTCATTAAACACCGAGTTTCGAGGCAAGGACAAGGGCTTGAGTCCAAATAATACTTTCTGTACCTTGATTTACTGAGTATAATAATAAAACATTTCTCGTTTAAATAAATGAGCTAAACGTGCACCTGTGTTTAATGTTGTCTTAACATACTACAGAAACAATGCGGTCCATATTCAAAAAGTATCTGGTTTTCTTTACCAGCTATACTGGTTGCGTTGTTGGCACTTCTTATAAAAAAAAATCTGTGAATAAATACCATTTTTTTCTGCCTGGAATAATATTGCTGTATATACTGTTGGCAGGGACAATTCTAAAGCTGTTGGAAACGTTAATGGTTTAAATATTTAAATGTGAGTGGGGCATCGCATGCATCAAATGCAATGATTGATTAAAGTGCACATCAAAGCCTTTAAATAGCATGTCATTGCTCTTGTTGTGCTCTTGGTTTGATCTTGAAAAGCTGTTAAAATGCACTTGTTTGTTTCTGTTGTTTTTCTCCCTGACATCCTGTCATAAATACAGTCTGTATAATATAACTGTTCATTTGCTGTACACGTTTAGAGCTGAAAGCAGAATGTATCCTTTGCGTGCATGATTAAGTTTCTATAGTTAAACCGAGGGACAGGATATTTACAGAATTTGTGGGCCTCTAATTTTTATGTGACTCTGGTTTCATTTTTATATTTTTTGAAGGGGGGGACGAGGCACTCCTCTTTTCTGGGAGAGTGTGTCCTCTTTTTCACTCTAAATTATTAAAGCATCTAAAACGGTAACTGAAGCCATTGCACATTTGACATGATGCATGGTTATGGCTGTAGTGTATTGAGCAATTACTTACAAAGCACATCTTTGGCAGTAGTTGCAGGTAAACAAATGTTTTTAAAGTTGCGTTTTAGAACAAATAAACCGCACCTTGTGTCTATCCCTCATGCAATGCTGCTCTGTCAGTGCTTTCATTTCTCTGTTTCACTGGGACATGTATTATACAACTGAATGACTTAATTACATCCTTAAATGATCGTTGCGTAAACAAAAAAACTTTCAAAAAAGAGTGTTAGGTGCTTTCCATTTGAAGTTCAATTTGTCTCACTATATCAGTCAATTAGTGAAAAGGGATTTTTCACATTACAGTGCAATGTGTTAGACCACATTCAGTCACTTTGTGGCGAGAATAAACATTTGAAGACACCAGGTTGAAACTGTGGTTTCAAGTGTTTTATTGAACATTTCAAACACGGTTCATCGTGTCATTGTTTCCATCCACATTTTAAATTCAACCAATCACACCTCACACTTCTGTATATGCGGCTGTCTCAACAGAAATGAATGGTAAATTAGTTTAACAGTAATCGTAAGTTTTCTAATGTTCTATAGGAATACATTATTTTTAATTTAATAATTGTTTCATGACTGGCTTTAGAAAAGGTTATATTATATGATTATGTGTATTACAAATATAGTAATAAAAATCCAACTATCCAACTATGTTAGACTATTTAATTGCTTTCCTATACAATCCAGTGTTTCCAGTCCTTGTAAACCCAGCACTTTGATGTCCTTTTTAGTTGATCCTATATTACTGTAGTGTGAGTTATTACTGAAAATAACCCCACAGCTGTTTTAGGTGCAATGGCAATTATAGGTGTAGCGTGACACAATGAGTGTATTTTTCCTCTTAGATGCACGCGAGGGAAAGTTAAGTCATTCACTTCCTCTCTCCGCTTTCTCCTTTTGTCTTTTTTTTTTTGTAGTTTTATGAGAAGGTGGCCAGAGTGATGAACTCAGACCAGGAAAGGCCGTACTTGTGCAACGCTCCTGGCTGTTCTCAGGTGAGTGTGTCGAGACAAAACAACACAACACAGTGTGTGTGTGTGTGTGTGTGTGTGTGTGTGTGTGTGTGTGTGTGTG
>CALSCE010009506.1:7565798-7630364 GCA_943593645.1 Bovichtus variegatus
GTGTGTGTGTGTGTGTGTGTGTGTGTGTGTGTGTGTGTGTGTGTGTGTGTGTGTGCCTGTAATATGAAGAGCTGAGCATTGAGGAGGCCTGAGGAGTGGGTTACTGCCTCACGCATAGAGGAGAAACAGAATAGCAAGGAACTGAGCGAAACACAAAGTGTAAATAACGCTGCAGATGTAAAAGAAACGAAAGAAAAAAAATGCTCTTGATATTATATCGATTTAGTGATATGAGACTTATATTTTGGAGATAGTAATTTGCTATAAGTGGTTTAAAAGCTGCATTACAGGAAAATGAGGTCATTTTCTGAACTTATCCGACTGTTTTAGCTGTTCTTTTATTTGTCTTTACCCACTTAGTCATTATGTCCACATTACTGATCAGTATTACCAAATCTCTCATTGTGTAAATATTTTGTGAAAGCACCAATAGTCAACCCTACAATATCGTCACAATATCAATATTGGGGTATTTGGTCAAAAATGTTGTGATTTTTTACATTTGTCCATATCGCCCAGCCCTATTTGAAGTAAATATCAGGGTTGATGCTCTTTTAGGATGTTGTTTTGGGTTATTAGAACCCTTATTTGTCTTTGTACATGCAATTCTTACAATACTACTTTTTAAAAACTCAACAGCGATTCCCCACGGAGGACCATCTGATGATACATAGACACAAACATGAGATGACCCTGAAGTTCCCCTCCATAAAGAACGACAACATGTTATCAGGTGAGTTACGGCTACATCAATGCAGACTCACACACTACCTCAGCAGGGTTCACGAGAAACGTGTAGTTCCTTTGCAGGTGTTTGCCTCAGTGACTCATGCCCAGAGTCAGACACACTTGTCTATCATCAGAAAGCTTCATGGCTCGTCTATACCGGTTGTTTACAATAATGTAAATCATCCGAGCTTTGCTTTGCATACCACTTACGCACACTTCAGGAGGTGCTGACGTATGAGTGGAGAAGTCAGCATGTTAAGCTAAAGTGTGATTAGCATTCTCCCATCTTCATTTGTCTTGATCTTACTATAGAAGAAGATGGTTTACAATGGTTTTATGGATGTTGGGGTGCACAAGCCTCAGGTGACATGCTGATCATCACATTAATATACTGTTGAAAATAGGCGTCAAACCACAGATTGTGTACTGCATACACAAGTGTCAACCCAAGGCCACTCCATAAGTATAGATCTCCATTCCTAGAAACTGCCAGGACACACTAGATGAAAGCACTAGCCACGTCGCCGAGATTGTGTCTTCTTTATTATTTACGCTCAGTGGACAGCGGGATCGGATTTTCTAGGCCGGGTGTTCTTATTGCCTGTTTTCTGAATTACAGCTCTGATCATTTCTCTTTTTGAGACCTTGAACAGAGGATAATATAATGCTTGTGCTGTAAGTTACAACTCAGCCACACATAGCAACATGCTCTAAGCTGGTCACTAAAATTGTCTTCTCTTTAAATTTTAGCACTATAATTGTTGACCCGAAGTTAACCTCCTGCTCCATTGACTCATAGTTGTTATCCTCAACTTACAATTGACATTACTCACATTTTTATTAATAGAGCTCGAGTTGTTTGGAATGGAAAAAGTATATTTTTGGTAACACTGTATTTTGGACACACGGGTCATGATGAAAGTTTGAGTCAATCCCCAGTCTAGCCAGAATGGATAAACAAACCATGAAGTATGCTTTTAGCCTTTGAAACAAGCCTGATCCTAAAATCACCTTCGACTGTCTGAAACCTGATCTCTGTGCACCCCCCACAACGTCAAGTTGAATACCGCAGCTTGACCGAGCTCAACAAATGAGACCCCCACTCAGTAGGTGGGATCTGTACTTCATCAGCTGAAATGGGGCTGTCAAGTATCTCTCTGTCGCTAACAGAATGGAAGTTACGTTTTCTTAAAATCCTTGCAAATACGTAACAACAGTGTACATTCTTTACACTTTAGTCTTTATGTAGATCTGCATTGGCTTCTCTAAAGAGTTTGTAGTCTAACTGTGGTCCACATAATTAAATAACAGAAATAAACAGCGTTTTACTTAAGACAGGAGGAGCAGCAAAGTCCTTGTATATCTTTCTAACTTCTCCCACGCTTCTACTCCCGTCGGCTGATTGTGGTAATCTTTCCATTGTAGGCTGAATCATAGGGCAACACATGATGAATAAAAGTAACTTTTAAAGTGAAAAAGTAAATGAAATGAATGAAGTAAATTCATGAGGCGCTGACGTGTGACTGGGGGGCTAGAATACGAAACAATGAGAACAACGGAATTGATTTAGCAAATTAAAGGTTAAAAATGAAAAAATGATACAAAAACAAACAAATCTGGTGATTTCATTACAAATATCTTTGCTTTTCATTTGCATAGCATATACTGTACTTCTTGCTAACATGGTGCATGTGATGTACTGTTGTGTATAGTTCTATCATGTGTCCTGTTGGTTTATTGCTGCTTTGTCATTGAGTTTATTTTGCAATGGTGACATAAGCTTACACTTGTGTTTAATTCATATCTTACACGGCCCCTTATGAACAATGATAAAACCTAATTTAGCGTGCTGCTCTATTCCATGTGCTTTAGTATGTTGCTGTCCAGGATCACTATTGTATACTGTAACAGTTGTTGATTTCAAAGATAACATTTGAAAAACCTTGTTCTTAATTTCCAGACCAGACGCCCACACCAACGCGCTTCTTGAAGAACTGTGAAGAGGTGGGATTGTTCAGTGAACTGGACTGCTCCATTGAGCAGGAGTTTTGCAAGGCCCAGGAAGAAGAGGACAGTAAACAGGTACTGTCGAAAACAAGCCTCACACTCACTTCTAATAGATTCAAAACACCTAGACCACATTTAACTGCACTCTGCTCGCTTGTTAAATAAAAACTGATAACCACAGACACGTGACATATGACAGACAGGGCTGGCAGGTGGAGATTTGTCACCCACCACAGATGAGGAGAAAAAAGATCAGGTTCTCCACCTGCAACTTCAAACAGTTCTCCAGCTACCTGAGACAAAGTTTGTGACAGCAATAAAAGACCTGTCCAGACATTCCCACATTGGACAAAAAGCCGTGGTCATTTATGCATCCTAGAGCTACCCTGAAGCACCTTCACCTGAAACATGGGTAATAGTCAAATCACCACAAGACAGACAGCTTATCTAATGTCTGGAGGGATGTGCAGTGCACGCTATAGCTAAGCTGTCGTCTGGGTGGTTTGGCTCTGGAGCTTGTCTGTGCTCAGGTCAGCCTTGTCTAGCCTCCCCAGCCTGTGTGGTTTATGATGGGAGGCTCTGCTAAGTCAGCAGGAGGCGAGTCAGAGCAAGACTCTCTGGGAGTGCAAAGCACAATAAGCAGAGTGGAAGCTGGAAACTTCAGGAAAACAGCAATTGGCCAATATGAATATAAAATGCTCTAATATGTGTGGAAGAGTGATTTAGTTGATCAACTTACATTTCCCTTTTCTCAACTGTGACGTGTATATTTTAAGGTCAATACTTGTTGTCAGGTAAACTGTTTCTACATTTTTGTGACTTCCTGTATTCTTCTTTTTGTATTTGATCATTGCCAGCGGCTGTTACTCATTTGACTCAATGCAAATGACTTCAGCTTGATCTTTGTTTTATGTCTAGATATGCGCGTTGAGCTCGGAGATATATTGTTACTTAGGGCACAGGGTTTATTTTGGGATGCATGTGCGGTTACATGTAACAAAGGTGAAGCAAACAAACGGTCCTGCTGGGCAAATCACAATAAGGAAACCTGGTCTTCATTAGGCTCTCAAGGTTTCCTCAATTTAGAAAAAGCCTGTGGTTGATAGTTTACATAGGTCTTCATTACTCATTCAAACAGTTGTAATGTTTGCGTTGTGCTGAAAATACAACTTGCTGGGAAGAATGTGACAGATTCCTAACTTTGTGCACTCTTTGTCTCGCCTTCCTCGCTGCAGAGCATCTCAGTGCACGGCCAGGCAGGCCAGCACCAGCAGTCCCATTCACGGATGGGCAACCACGATACCAGCATAGTGATCCAGCAGGCCCTGCCCTCTCCTCAGTCTAGCTCCGTCATCACTCAGGCTCCATCCACCAACAGACAGATAGGGTGAGTAGACTAAGCGGTCGAATCCAGCAGAACGGCAGAAAGTTACAAAAAATGTAGGTTTTAGTCGACTTCAAAGAGAAAAGAGAGGGAAGAAGAATTGTTTGTGTTTTCATCTTTGCATTTGTACGTATGTGTTTCTTCTTTGTGATCGAGTAGTACAGGCACTGTTAAGAACTGCTGACAGGCTGCAGATTATCGGAGGAGTGCTCGGAGTGTATCCTCTCACCTCAAGTGCGCCCCCCGTTATAGCGACAGCCTTAGGCTCGGTCCTTTTGTGTTTGAGAGGATTGTCATCCCTCCGTAGTCTCTGAGGTAATGTCAGTGTTTTGTTTCATTTGGAGCGGTGTGTGTGTGTGTGTGTGGGGCTGGCGATTCATGTTTTGCTGTCCATTCAGTATTGTCCCACAGCAGAGCACGCCAAAGAGGGTCCCGGGGGACAAGATGAGCTCATTGTTGAAGCCTTAGCTGTGACTGCTTTTACAGCGGTTTAGCATTTCATGCTCTAAAATAGTTCCTTTCACTGTATGGGAATGTCAGCGACGACCATAGAGCTCTTTTCCTCTGATGCGCTGCCATGCTACAGGTGTATAACAACCGGCTGATACTGATGTGTGTTCACTGCAATCTGTGTGGTGTGCTGCTTCATTATTTACCTGCACTGTTTAGTCAAGAAGTAGTTCATGGAGTTCAAAGCATTTTTAATCACAGTCATATTCAGACCCTGATGATCCATATCTGCATACTATGTGTAGTCACGCTGGGTGGTTTTATAAACTACCAACCTTCATGGGTCTTTGAAGGTAATGTTTTCCCCTTTTTGACTTTTTGTCTTTATATATTAAGAACGCTCCACTGACCTCATTCATTCCTTATCCCTTAACCCCAACCACCTTCAAACTTGTGCCAGGGCTTTGTTACTGTAAACCAGACCGGTGGCAAGCAAGTTCGACATTGAGATGGCTCAGTGTAAGGCCTCTGCTGTATCCAGGTTGTCCTGTGTAGATTTACAGCTGGAGGAGCTAGTGAATATTGGATGGGAGGCCCATCTCTAAGCCTGACTGACAACCCGTCAGGCTCTTTGTGGAGGACAAGGATGGAATTTCACTCCCTTGGAGGAGCAGAAATCACTGCAAGTAACAGAGACTTTGCTGGGTCTGCTTCACCTAACTTCACCTGTCATTAAAAACTCATCAGAGCCGGTATGCCATGTAGCGGTGGTTTTCAGCCCCAGTATGGCACGTAAGTCTCAGCTACAGTTTTCTGTTGCACATTATATATCAGGAATTCCCAAAGCGGCGCTTGTATGTCCTAAAACTGCAGAGGCGTCACTTGTTTACTACGACGGTGGAATCTCAACACATGAATAGGATGAGTCGATTCACACGCGAGAAATTTGGAAATGTTCACATCAGCAGGAAAATGGGTTGAGGAAACCCCTCCACTGAGAAACAGCGCTTCCACAGGAAGCCATTAGAGCCAGCCAAAGGCTCCGTGCACAGGGTCTCTCCACAGGAACTTCCCACACACAGAACAAGCCGGACACTTCACAGGCTAGTGAAGTGTCCTGATTGAGAGTTAGGGAGCCTACTGAAGGTCAGACCAGGGGTTACCTCCGGTGCCCCGGTTGTCCTATTAAGCCACTTCAACTGTACTCTCCAATATCTTTAGATTTTCCGTGTTTATGTGAAGAGACGGCAATCAAAACTTGCTTTTAATCCACAGTGCATAAATAATTTTTTGTGCAAAGGTGTATACTTAGTTTTAATCATAACACTCTCAGAGACAATTAGGAAAAAGTTTTCCTCGCCAATTAATCTGCCTCGTTCGTGCATGTGATCATCATCATTGCAGGCCTGTAAAGCTTTTAATCTTGACACACTTTACGGTGCTGCGTGGTGAATAGATCTCTGAATGAGAAGAAATCATCAAACAAAATCAGTTTAATCTCGCCTCCATCTGCTTCCTTGGTTCGCAGCTCTGAACGCATAGAGTGAGCATCCAATGAATTAGGATAACAAGTCATTTTCATTGCTCCACAATGTTTACTAAAGAGCTTTGAGGCTTGGAATCAATTAGGATTGGCTTTCCTCAAGTCCATTTACTTTAGGGTTGAGTTGGGCCTGCAGCTGTGAAACCTGAGGACCTCGCTCTCTCTCTCTTTTTTTCTCTCTCTCTCCCCTCCTGCTCTGAGTCCCTAAACAAGGTCTTTGGGGAGCTGCACTGACACAAACCAGTGTTAAAACCAGGCATAAGAAACCAGCCAGCAGATCTTAATGTCACGGCTATCATTATCATATAAAGCGAACAGATTTGAATGCTTTCTGCTTTTCTATTATAAACATCTGGTGCTGAGTTATGTCAGAGTTAAATGCGTTGAACATTACTAGTCAACCATGTAAGATACAGCATTCTGTGGAAACCTCAGTTTTTTGACTTGATGAAGAGGAGATGTGTATGGGTGTGGGCACAAGCCACTAAAAATGACATTCTTCTATTCTGGCTCAGTAGAGGAACTCAGTCAAATTGTTTCCATTACATCGCACAATCAACCTGAATCCAGCTGAGTTAACTGAGGAGTGATCACAGTACAGATGTGGTCAAATACCTGATCATCAATTTATTATGATGTGATATTTTATCACTTATCTCAATGTTGGCTGTGTATGAAAACAGGTGCTTTTATTAAATGGGGATAGCTTAAATGAGAAATTCCTAAGAATGTCACAGCCATTAAACATTTAATTTTATAACATTTCCTTTTTGTGCAGATGTGACATGAACCGTGTCATTTACTTTAAAGCCGTCCACCATATTTTCTTTCAGTTTTCTACTTGAAGGGTTTATTTTCTAAACTTAAATGTGTCTTGTTGGTGATGTCCCAACCTGAGCATGCTGTGTGCAACTTTAAGTTTGGCTGTCACACACGCGTGCAAAGCGCCAAAGGAAGTCAATTTGTGGTTTTATTTCCCATGCTGCTTTAAATGCACAATATTTTTTCACACCTCAGAGCAACCAGCCACTTGGGTTCCTTGTTTTCGCCTTTAAGAGAAGTAGCACACATAGATGTTGGTCTGCATGCCTCCAAAACAGCAGGGTTTCATGCAAACCTAAAGTGTAGGCTAACACATTTAAACTTCCTGTGTTTTCTCAAGAAGATTTGGTGATATGCTGATTTTATTATTAACAATCAGTGAGTAAAATATCGTATGAGATACTGACACCTGCCATTCTCTCTTTTAAATAATATTTTTTATTTTTTATCGATCTAGCCAGATATGATTTCTGGAAAATGATTTACGCTTGAAACAAAACTTACAGCTAATGGTCACATCTTGAAAACCAAATAAAATTCAATTCATGTGTAAATGCAATCTGTGCATGGCAGGTCACATAGAGTGTATTTTGATCCTGATGTGGTATTCATACATTCATACATACACAGGACTACTTCTGTTGTTATCATTCACTCATTTAATGGTAGCACAGTGGTGATGATAGTTTTGATGATTCCAGGATACATTGCACATCACATTTCTATAGATTGCGTCACACTTTTTCCCATGCCTGTGATAAAACAACTGATTTCAACACCCATTGTGCCAGCACCAGAACAGAGAAAGTCTTCACACCTCTACGGAGAGTTATGGCCTTCCATAGAGAAACTTTGACCTCACTTAAACCTTCACAATTTAAACAAAACTTCCTTTATTATTGTTTATGATTAGATTGCATTCAGAGAGTGGTGATAAGGAGGAAGGTCTGCCCTGAGTGCAGGAGCGCGGGACCTCTACAAAATGCCTGAGGTGCCCTCATGCTCTAACTTGACAAATGCCCTTCTCCACAGACACATATGGGCAATGGCATGGCTAATTGCAGGGTTAATGCACATAGAGTAGGAGCAGACAGAGAAAAGAGAAGCACACATAAACAAAGGTACAGAAAAACAAAGGTATACAATGTAATCTATTACATAAAAGGAAGGAGAGAAAAGCAAAGGGAGAGAATGCAGGATGTACATCTGACCTGAATTAAGATGAGCTCATTGTGTACTGCAGTGGGTTTAATAGTGCGTTTGTAGAGGAACGCCCAGACTCTGTTCCCTCTCATTCCAGCGGGGCTGTGTCATCCCTGCCCCGGGGCCACCACACATGCAGGCTCCTGCACAAGCAACTCACACACAGGGACATGCCTTACAGCTCTGGGGAGTGCAGGGATCACAACGCAGGGAAGTGTGGAAAAGGGGGATCAGAGGTGGACAGAGGAGAGGAAGAAAGGGATCAGAGGTGGATGGAGGAGAGGAAGAGGGGGATAAGAGGTAGATGGAGAAGAGGAAATGAAGGATCAGGAGGGTGGAGGAGAGAGAAGAGAGGCATCAGATGTGAGGACATGGGTGTTCCAGGACGGTGGCCAGTTGGAGGAGAGGATAAAAGACATGCCGGCACAAGAATAGGAAAAGATAGATCATGTTTGGATGGGAGTATGGGCAAAGTGGAATCAGAAGAATGAAGGTGTGGGAAACAATGCTCTGAGATTATGAAAGGAAAATGAAGATGGAAAACTGAATGAGAAACAGAGGGATGAGACGCTGGAAGACAGGCATCAGGTGGCTGGACGAGAGGAGTTGGTTAAAAAGGAGAGGGTCAAACAGGCTAATTAAAAGTCAAGTTTTAGTAGATGAAGAGGGAAAAGAATGAAGTATCATTGAAAGTGAAAGGGTTGGAGTAGCCAAATGTTACAACATCAGTTAGGTGCTGCTGACAGATACCAGGTTAACTTGTAACAAGATGCTTTCTTTCTGATTCACTGGTGATAGGAATGCACTGACATGCTTTTTACTTTCAGTGAAAACTGAAAGACAGCCCATCTTCGCTCGGCTAATGACATTTAAATAATCAAAACAATGTCAAGTTTGGTGAATAAATACCACAACACTCATGCTAATTTGCTCCAGAGTATCATCCACCGCCATTTCTCAACAATGCTTTGGCACAGTTAACTCCGCTTGAGGCTCCCTAATGTGAGGACACCCCATCCCAGATCCATCCAGTGCAGCACCCTAACCAGCATCCATCCCTCCTTGAGCCCGCTAATAAAAGTCAGCCTGTGTTGTAACCCATTAGAGCTGATTTATTTGATCAGATTCGTATTATTTCCTCAGTCCAAACCCCATGGCACTCTCCTCCCACCAGTGATTAAAGGCAGTAAATCAGGGGCAGGTCCTGTGTAGTGTTTACTCAGAGAGCCAGGCAGCTGCAAGCTGTTTGAGGCCCTTGTTTCTCCCTCTGTTTACCTCCGTTCCCATGGCGACTGCACCACCGTCTCCCGAACGTCTGGAACTTGGCCCTGGGCTGTTTTGGTTACGTCCGAAAGTTTTTAGCTGCTGTGTCTACCCAGCGCTCGCAGTGACTTCACCCAGCGAGGAGTGAGCGCAGAGATATTGGACGAGTCAAGGAGGGAAAGAGAGGGAAAAGCGAGAGGAGGAGAGGAGGGAGGGACGAAATCTGGGGGTGGGCAGGCACAGGGTGGGGGAGGGCGAAAAGCCAAGAGCATTACATCATTGCTGGAGCAGAGTCAGAAAGGGAAGGATATGAGTCAGTGGACTGACTGCACCTCTCTCTCCCTCTCTTGCTCTTCTTGGATGGCAGCCAAGCCCCTTGTGTTTAAAGTCTCCAGTGCTTGAGTTGGAGTTGGGACTGTGGGGATTGGGGCAGTAAAGCTTAGCGTGCGTGCACACTGCAGGATTTGTAGGTTAGAGCAAGCAAATCCAGAGGGGCTTGAGTTGAGGTGTGGGCACTCTGAAGAGTCCAGGAGAGAGTTACAGAGGCTTACCAGGACAATGAGAGGAGGTGAAAACAGGAGAGAAAATAGCAGGATAACTTAGAGAAATAGACTATGCAACAAGGGATAAAAAGCAAAAGAGGGACTCGGGGAGAGAAGAAGGGTCTAGCAGTGATGTCATGGTGGAGTGAAGGTGGGCGGGGGGTGTAGGGCTGGTGCGGTGGTGGTTCCTGGGCGGAGATTGTGGAGGAGAGCTGGGCTGAGAGCGAGGCACTCAGTAATGTGAGAGTGCAGGGTCAGGACTGCAGAGTGTCTACCTGCTCTCCCCTGGGGCCCACAGCCCAGGCTATTATCAATCCCCTCAGTGGAGCCACAGCCTGTCATTATTCACTCATATATACACACACATACACACACGGGAACATGCACTTATTCACACTCAAACACTATGAATATGAATCCACTAAATTCACTGTAAAGTCTGGTACGTAATGTATTCCTTGGCTATCAGATGTAAACACAGAAAGCAGAAGAGAATTAAAAAGAAGAAACAATTAGAATGATTTTATCGTTGATAATGGAAACCCTGAATCACAAGTTTAAGCTGAAATTATGTATTTTAATAAAGTATGTGGATACTTAGGGCTGCAGCTGACATTTATTTCGATTATTGATGAAATAATATATATACAATATATATATATATATATATATATATATAAAACACATACTGTGTTTTACATTTTAATATTAAAAGCCATTATTTGGTCAGGGATGTTTGTTGAAAAAACACTGACTGGTTTCAACCTCACAGGGTCTTTATGAGGGCAAAAATTGTTTAAAAAAACTAAAACATTTTTGGTCTATAAAATCTCTGACAATAGTGGGAGGGGCCTCCACAATAGGACATTTTCTAATTGCTGTTCAAAACTTAAAAAGATGCAATTCCTCATCACATAAGACAAACTAAAGCTGTAAATCTTAACCAGCACATTTTCACAACTTGGACAAAATAACTTATGTGATTATTTTTTCCTAGATTATTAGTTTCCCCAAATTTTTTTTTGCTGTCAGTTAACTAACTGATTAATCGCCTAATCTATCAACTCTATTGATATTGTAATGCATATGAATAATATTTATCATATACATAAATATGTGAGTGGTATTTTAAGAGAATGGCTACACTGTTCTAACTACTTTCATTAATGGTGGCTTTTGTCTAAAATGTCTTAATTTATCAGCATCGTCGACATAGAGCTGAGTTAATCCCCAGAGGGAGTGCTGTCAGATGTTAGTGTTGTTTCTCCGCCCACTGGACAAGCAGGTTGTGTTTTGGTGTGTGTGGTGGTGAGAGACGCGGTGTTCGTCCTGCCCCTGCTCTGCTGCAGGTGACAGGCGCAGCAGTACGACCTGTACAAGCTTCAGAGGAGCCTTTCTTCTCTAAAAAGCAGGAGCCTGACCTGCAACAACCAGCGACCTGCGTGTGCTGTGTCCTGACCTCTGCCAGTTTTTGACTGTCATGAGTAGCTCCGTGTTGCACAGTGTGCATTTCACTGTCTCATCTTGAAGAAAGAGGGAATGTAACCCTCCTCATGAGAATATCAGCACCTTCAAGCATTCAATTGATCTGTTATTGCTGCCTCTGAGAATGTTTTTGTGGCACACTATATCCAGTTCCCAGTTTCAATACGTTTACTCATTTTTTTTCTCCTTCGCTTCATAGTTGAAAAGAACAGATTTTCCATAAAAGTTGTCAAACAGCCTTCCCAAGACTATGAAACATTACTCTAACTCTAACTGTGAATTTAATTGGCATCATGAATGTACTATAGCATGCACAAGGTTATGATGGTTTTGGACATATACACGTATGAATATATGCATATTATCCAGGATAATAAACTTTATAGGTATGCAAAGGACAGCATTTTATTGTGTTTAACATTTGGATCTCCTGTATTATGCAAAAAGAAATTAGATGTATTAAATAGATAATTTTTCAAAACAAAATTCAAATACTATGAAATACTGTGAATGAGCCAATTTCAAGTTGTCAAAGAGATGTGAGCAGAGATTTTACAGCATAGTTTTGAAGATATGTTTGCTTAAAAACATTTCTCCTTGGTTTGGGGCAGAAAAAAATCTCCTCAGAAAATCTGAAGTGCAAATAACCTCATTATAAACTTATCATACTGAATACAAATCCAGCAAAACAGTTTTTATGTACAAAATCAACAGCGTGTCACTGCCACTGCCTTGTTATTTCATCCTCTTGGACGCTGTCAGAGTCTAAACGCAGAGGGAAACTGTGTTGATGTAGCGCGCAGCTACACTGCATACCTCATTGTACTTTCATGACTTTTCCCATGTGGAAATGTTTGGATTCGCAGTGTTGCTCAGATGTCAGACGTGCTGTTAAATGAGTGTGATTGTGATAAATTGGGATGTTAGACAGGAATGACACACAGTCGGGATGGTAATGGTGTGTGTGGAGCAATCGAAAATGTCTGGAGCATAAATGCACATATTTAGGTCTGTAAAAATACAGGTATTTATTCAGGTGGGGGAGCGTTTGCTCTGGTGCCCCCACCCCCCCCATCATTTGGCCATCACTCCCTCACTACTCACTATTACGGTAATCCAGGCTATGATGTGGTCAATTGATTATATAAACCCAGTTGAACACAGCTAACCTAAAGGCGTCTTGTTTGCACTAATTTCTAAATGCTCAAGGAAATGGAGCTTTATTGACTGGCCTTCATCCTGATGATACTGATAACTGGAGACTTATTGATTGACCTGAAACGGGTCATTTAAGAATCAAGCAGTGAAGGCTGTTTTTGTAAGCTGTAGGGACTGAATAGTTACTGAATGCGTGTGGGTGTAGCAGCACCCTGCAGCTGGGAATCGGTGTTCTTACAAGCCGGGATCTGGTGGCAGTTGTATAAATGATGTCACCGCGTGCATGTGGACCGGTCTGCGTGTTTGTATGGCTGCAGCCATGAGCCAGTGACTGTGACAAGACTGCTGTCAATAGTTTAAGCTTAGCCCGGGTCTCATCTGTACATGTGATTTATGGATGTGGCCGTGTGTGTGGAAAGGCCTGTTGGTCTGCACACGCTTTTGTGGTCACAAAGGGGGATTTTTCCCCCCCCCCACAGGTCTCCCACCGCTGTAGCAGTTTCTAAAAGTGACCTTTGTCATGCACATCGTGTGGTCCTTATGACAAATATTATTCATTCATCATCGTTATCGTTATTCACCCATTGTAATACATTAAATGTGCTTGTTTAAAGTGCATCCAGAAACTCCCAAGATGCCTCAGCTTTCAACTGCAGCATGAATAAGCAGCCACACACTCTGTTTTCCATTCTGACTTTATAGCTGCAGAAACGAGAGGAAAATAAAAATGAAAGAAGTTTGGGAGAACATTTGCTCTGAAATAGCACAGATGTGGAATGAATAAATGTGGGAAATTGTTTTTAAGATGCAAAAGCAGTTTAGTGATCTCGCAATGCAGAATAGCAATAGTCCCAGGGTTCTTTTATGAGTAAAACATATTGTAAACTTCTGTTAAACTTGGTTTAAAATAATAACATATACATATGGTTAGACTTTACTTACTACTGAAGCATTTACAAGCAGAAATTAACAAGCAGAAATTAACAAGCAGAAATTAAACACTGAATGAGTGATTTATAACATTATTTATACTGTAGTTCTAAGCGGATATAAGAGGTGTTTATTAATGTTATAACAATTATAACAGATAATCAATGATTGAATGAATATAACACAACTAATCATCTAAAATATATCTTCATGTTTTATATGAATATGAAATATGTAGTATTTATTTAGTATGTCATTTTTTATATTTATTGCAAACTACTTATTATAATTCTTATATTTATCGAGGAATTATTCATTTTTTTACTTCCCTCTCATGACAACTAATCAAACTCTTTCTGCTGATGAAGGCTACAAGATGTAGCTGAAAGCTCAGGGAGAAATCGAGAAAGTGGACCTTGAATTATGAGAGATATTTGACGCACCACGTATTGTTAGATATGATTACAGCTTTGTTATACGGTGTTATTAAGCAGTCGTTATGTGTTTATAGCGGCGGTGCTATTTGGATAGATTTGATGTTGTTAAATAATAAAGCGATATTAGTTATCTATAGTGCTCTGAATGTTTCTCTGCGTGTGTCTTCTCAGGCCTGTCCCTGGCTCTCTGTCCTCATTGCTGCACCTACGAAACAGACAGAGACAGCCTCTGCCTGCCTCCATGCCTGGAACTCTGCCAGACCCGACCATGCCTGGCTCCTCCGCCGTGCTGATGCCTGTGAGTACAACAACGGCGCACAGAGCACATTCACTCACGGGTGCACTCACACATGCAGAAGCAAAGTCACTTACTCATATGTGACGACAGTGTGCATTCAGACTGCACATAAACTATGTATTAGTTTTGGATGTTTTCTATCGCCATTAAAATGATTTACCACAGTTTATAAGGAAGTCATATCCTGTAGAAATGAAGGAGTCTGCCTCTGGGTTTAGAATATAGACTTTATTGTAATTAAGCCATAAAGACGAGAGGACCCACATTGGGAAGCGGGGAATGATAACAACCTGGAGAAATCTCCTCGTATCAGGATTCTAATGATACAACATATGTTCTCATTGTAACACAAGACAGCCTGTGTTTATGGTATAGGGGAAAAAAACTCCCATGTTTATTAAATTAAGAGCTAAGCGATTTTGGGGAAGATTGACGGTTCAGGAAAGGGGTGCAGGTTTGGGTGATATTTTTACACAAAACACACTTAGTGCAATTAAGGCTGTGTGTCAGGTTCTAGGCCTGAGTCTCTGTGGACAAGGGGGGGGGGGCATTCCCCGTGGAAACCACTACACCACCCAGAGTTCAGCAGCTGGGAGGCCACAGCAGCTCACACACACACACACACACACACACACGTGTGCGTGCGGACACTCACACAAAGGTTTCTTCTTTCCTGCTCAGAGAGCTCTGCTCACATCAGCGCGCTATGCAGGTGACCTCTCACCCCTGTCAGCTTAACCAGCTGATTTCCTCACATTCAGGTCTCAGCTGTGACACATGACCACACTGACCAGGATCACTATGAGGCAGGCAGTAACACATCCATACAGCCAGCTCACACCTTCTCATATCTCATTTATCTTATTAACACACCCTGCACCAAGAGGAGCTGGGGTTCGATGTGTTAGTCCGACCGCCACTCCACACACTATTATCAGAAACACACACACCCCTGTTGCACCGGCTTCCTGTGTTAAGTCCCTCCGTGCTGGCTTCCTGTTTTGGGTCAGCTCCAGTTATCATCACACAGAGCTGTGCACAGGGCAGCCTGTCATGTGAAATCAGGCTCTGATGCTCTCTCATCTCATCATCCCTTAGCTTACTGTGCAGAATGATGATGTCTTCATGTTTTAAACGCTAAAGCTTCTTTTGTTAAAGCAGTGATAGCATCCTATTAAGACATAAAAATAGCCCAGCAAATAGCCTTTCTTTTATTAGGAATAATATGTCTACACTTGTGAGTATGACTGTTATCATGGTGTTGTAATCTTCAGATGGAGAGACAAATGTCTATGGGCTCCAATATGATGGGTATGCAAGGACCCGCCCACAGCAACTCCTGCTCTTCCACTCACATTCCCTCCATGCACTCAGAAGCCAAACTGGTGAGTATACACGTGTATTCACATGGATATGTACACATTCACGCACACACAAACACAAGTGCACACACACTCAAGCTCAAAGTGTTGCAACTTTCTTTTCCACTGGGCTGTGCCAGCAAAGCTGTGCTCTTAGGTCTGTGTGGATTTCATCATTTGGGGTGTAATCAAAGCTGTGTCTGAACCTGCCAGTGCAGCACTGGAGACTCTGGCTGGAATAAAGGGCCCTTTATGTGGTTGTGGCTGGGCTGCCCACCGACTGCCTGATGTATATCTTAATGTACAGAACATGTTCTGTAGGTCCTGCAACTTGTTAGCACTAGTTTAACACAGCAAGGAAAAAATCAAATGACCTCATCCTTCACAAAGCAGGCAGTGAGAGTGTTGGGAATGAGGCTGAGAGGAGGGAGAGAGAAAGAGTGAGAGTCAGAAGGCTGACTGACGAAAAAAGCTGAAGAGAAAGAAAGCTTCCTCTCAGTTCGACTTTGCATGTTCGCACTGCTAATACTGACAGTATACGTCTGATTAATGTCCGTTACACGCTAGGTGATACGAACTGATTTAATACTGCAGCAACATGACCACCAGACAACCTTTGTTTTCAAAATAAATAATTCTGAAAATGGAAAAGGCGCCGTAGAAATAAGAGCAAGTGTCGGGATCTGGATATCAGAAAAACAATCACAAGCCATGATGAAAAGCATTGGCAGCTCTTTGTGTTTGGAAAGGCTCACTGATAGCTGAGTTTGCTGGACAGAAACATCTTATGGAGAGAGAGAGAGAGGGAGAGAGAGAGAGAGAGAGAGAGGGAGCGATAGAGAGAGAGAGAGAGAGAGCGATAGAGAGAGAGAGAGAGAGAGAAGGTAGCAGAGGTCATTAGAAGAGTTATTGCTCTGATAGAGGAGAGCCGGAGCATTCCCAGGGCATTTAATTCTCCCTCTTCCTCCTGCTCTCTCAAGATTGATCGTCTTTGTAGTCTTTTGAATCTCTTCAACTGTTCCTATGGTAACACGCTGGGGTAACACAATATTAGTGTATTAGGCTTATCTCTCCCCTGGCCGTCATCCAGACACATCTTGCTTTTTTTTTTCTCCTCCTCCTATCTGTGTAATTGAATTGTAAATGCTCTGTTAGGCCTCCCATAAACATATGCACTCACTAAATGGCTACAGGCCCCTGGACCGTGCAACTTTCTGGTTAGTTGGCCGTTCAGACACGAGGCTCAGCAACCAAATGTGGATCAATTGAGATTCTGCTCCCTGATGTCTGAACGCAACTGATGGAATTCCATGATTGTGGACAGAAAGTGAGAGACTAATTGTGTTATCAGGGTGCGATCTCCTGCGCGGGTTTCATAAGCATAGACAGGGTCTCTAATGTCTGTAATATCCGCGCCCGGGCCACGTCGATAAATACGGCCTTGCTATCGGGTAACTGGGCCATGATCAGGCCCATGTGTCCCCTGCGACGTTCTCAATCCGGCTCTAATCGCATTACCCCGACCATGTTGACTTTCCGCCAATGGGAAATCTCCGCACTGTAACCCCACACCCCCGAGGCACGGACCTGGATGCGCTCTTTCTGCTCAACGTTTACATTGTGAGAGCGGAGAAGGGGATTGAGTGGGACTTTGATAGACATGAAGGAAATAGATAGACAGGCAGAGTGAGCAGGGGAGTTGAAAGGCGAGAGATGGTATCGATATTCTTAGACACCAAACTGTGTGAGAGTGAGAAACTCTCACACAGTTTACATGAAAAGACTTCATGCTCGGCCTAGTTTCCTTCGCCCCTCTGCATGTGTGCATGCATGTACGCTCATATGTGAGTGATTGTTTGATATTTTGTGGTAATTGGAGGCCTCGGTAGCAGGATTAACCCTCCCCTGCCAGAGAAAGCATGCCCAGAGCCCGGGCTAATGAAGGCTAATTGATTTTGTGGTGGGCCAGAGCAGCAGGGAGGCCTGTCTCTGGTGTAAATAGTTAATGAGCCGAAGGACTGCTGTGGCCCCTTGGGGACTCATATCTCGCTCTAAGCTCTCTGTTTGTGCTCTCTGGGCCAAAGACACTATCTGCATCAGTGCCCATCTTTGTTCTCTTGTATCTCTGATTTTCGCCTTGAGTGCCATCGTTTAAGTAGTACAGCAAAGCCCGATGGTGCAATAACTGACTTGTATGTTTTTCCTTTTTGCTTTTAGCTGGTTGTCTGGGAGTGTTTTATTAGTTTTTTTTCTTCTTCTTGCGAAGGACTGGGTGCTCTTGGTGCCGGGTGTGGTTGTGTTCTGCTGTGTTGTGGTCTGGGGAATAGAATGGTGCGTGTTGTGTGCTGGAGGTTATGGGATAGTTGACCCTTGCAGCGTAGAGGAAACGCTGCAGAGAGGAGGCCAAGTTCCACAGCACGCCGGCCAAAGCATTACGTCAACGCTCAGAGCCAGTTCTCCACAGGGCCTCGCGAACAGTCGCACACACACTCACTGACTGCTCCGGCTCTGTGTCATCCTCCTCGCACTGTGTCACATACTTAGACAGCCACAGACAATCATGCACATACAGACAGTCAGGTACTTAAAAACAACAGCAAATCAGATGGACACGCATGTACAGATCATATGCACATATATATAAACACAGAGTTGCACATAGAGTTCTATGTAAACACACAGGCTTATGTGCACTGTGTTTTCCCCAAAACACTTTCCTCTCCTGCTCCGATGGTTTGATACCTTTGTTTGTATGATGGAAGACATTCAGTATAATTTCTCATCTGTAACAAGGGAAGCCCAAACATGCCTTATCGAGCTGGTTCTAAATAACATCTGCGAGTGCAACTATGGGACTTGAGTCATGCTCATGTCAGTGGTGGAATTCGGCATTGTGTTTGAGTCCCTTCTAAATGAACTCCATGCTTTCCACACATCCTGCTTGCCTGCTAATTTCAGACAGAGGGGCCTTGAAACAGTTCGGTGCTGTTGTATGAAAATGTGCTATTTATTATCTCCCAATTATCTATTGTTTACATTGTTACTAAGGACAATAAATTTGTCACTAAGCATCGGGCTAGGTGCTGAGTTTTTTATGGGGTAAACAATACTATATGTTCCTTCACTGCAGCTCTCTTGGCTTTAGAGTTGGCACTAGATGGGCGGATGACATAATTCCTGGCATGGTCTAAATGTACTCCTTTTTACTTGAGGAGGGGAAAAAAACCAGTGCGTCTCTTAAAGAAACATTTCATAGGACACAGGAGGACCAATAATCAAAGTGTTTCTAGCACGCTAATGAAGCTTTTTTACATTTCATTTACACAATCCTCACTGTTAGGCTTCAGTATAGTTACAGCATTGCAACAGGCATTTGGGTTAATAGGCATAGAGTTCAAGTGTTGCCCTATACAGTGAACAAGTGAAAATGAGAAAGTTACATGCATATTCTGTTCAGAAATGACATGAAAAAAAAAACTTGTGAAGCAGCCACAGATGTGTCAGTTTTCAGCTCTGCTTCGCGGTGATTGATTGAGCGATTAGCTCAGTATGAAGTCATTTGTAAGCAGTTAAACTGTTGGCGTAAATGGTAACACTATTACGTGTTCCATTCATTTTCTTTCGCCATAGTAGTGGAGCACCTCTGGCTAAACCTCTTATTGTGAGGAGGAGCAGCACACACAATAGGAGTCTGACTCCAGGTTTTGTAAGCAACATCTGTATGAATGGTGGCATTGTCAGGGTATGAGGTCATTGGAGAGGGACGGTGATCTAAGAGCACAGCTGAATCTGCTTCACTGAGCTCTAGAATATGTGTACTGTATATGTTTGTGGGCATGCTCACGATTGTGTGTGCACTGGGCTCGCTTTCCGCACCCTCTCTGGCAATCATTGTCCTTGGAGTCAAAACACATCTGTGGACTAAGTGTGATAAAACAAACCATAAAGCTAGAGTCAGCAGATATTATTTGATACAGATCTGTTATGTACATATGTGTGGTTAGTTAAGTAAATGTGTGGCTGTGCGATAAACTCCAGTCAAACAAGGACACATGGTTTGGCAAGACATGCTGAGTGTTGCATAGAGAAAAGCGGCCAATGTCTTAGATGCAAAGAAAGTTTAGTAGATAATAAACATATGATGTTTCTCTCTATTGCTATGGATGCGAGTGGTTTGAGCAGAGTGGAGTGCAGGGCTGAGGAGCTGCTGGATCGATGTGTGTCTGCCAGTTTATCAGTGTTGGACACAGACCAGAGAGGGGCCCCTCTCTCACTGCCTCTACTGTGTTTGCCAGTGCCAAAGTGTCTGAACCACATACTGTATACGTATAGTAATAGTAAATCAAAGGTAAATGGACATGCTGTGTTTCAGTTGACAGGCTTTGTTAGTCCTATTCACCAACAAGATTGTTGGTTGTTATAATGAACAATGAGTTCATCCACAATTGCCCCATTAATACACACACTGCTTTCACAGGTTAATTTATGCCATTTACACAAAGCTGGGGTCGACACCTTTAGCTCCTTACACATCACTGCTGAATCTTAGAATACTATTAAACCTCTTATGGATAGATTTGCGAAAGCAATGTGATATAAATGTAATTTATTTTTCTACATTGTTTAATAGAACTTAATACGAGAATCGATTTTTGACTTGCATTTATCATGACAAAGGCTGGATGCTACTGCCATTGGATACTATAAAGTTATTACAATGAATTGTAATGATCTTGTGATTACAGATAGTAGTAAACCGTGTCATGTTTCGGGGATTTTTTTTACCATTTTTTACATCAGGATCCCACATCAGGAACATGATTTTGAGACCAGGCCCATTTAGTTAAAATATTATCAATCTGAAATAGATTTAAGTAACATGTCTAAATTCAGATTACATTTGTGTTTAACATGTATATGTAAACAAGAGTGACTCCTGTGAAAACTTCTTGGTTAAAATGGATGTAGTTAAAACCTAAGCAGCATTACAAGACTGTCATTTGAAATTTGATAAAAAGCAGACAAACTTTTTTGGGCTGAAGGTTCAAGGTTGTTATTGTAAAGCTACAGCGACGTCTTATAAGGACTGTGTCGGTACATGTATATTTGAGTAGTTACATGTGTGTGTGTGCTTGTGTGCCTAACCCTCTGCATGTCTGTGTGTGACTGTGTGTGTGTGGTTTTGGACGAGGGTGGCAGTTGTGGCGCAGAGTGTCGCATCTGTTTGTCTGTGGATGACTGCGTGTTGTTTTAGCTGTGCTGATGGGAGGTGTATGTGAAGGCCATTTGGTCATGGTTCAGGGCCCGTGAATGGGACGGGGCTCCGGTAGAGCCAAGCTTGGGTAAACCAGCTGCCATCACCACACGGGCCAGACTGGACTGGACCAGCCACCATGAGCCTCCCTGGAGCCTGAGCAGTGAGCGAGATCACTCCCTGAACTCCAAAATAACCACTCAAACACCGGAGGGCCGATTGGAAAAAAGCCTGTTGTGTCGGAGATTTTCAGGCTGATAAAGTGTAGTTGCTATTGATCAGTTCGGTCACTACCTCATCTCTCAAACCAGTTAATGTTTTTACGTTAGACCCACTTCTGTTTTCTAGACATCCTTGTTTTGTCCTCAGCACGGTGATCAAAGTTAACAGCCTTCTTCCTTTTTTAATTCTTCCCATTAAAAGGAGAATACAGTCGTTTTGACATGTTGGAACGCAAGAGGAATCTCGTGCCTGTGGGCGTCTCAACAGTGTGTGATCCCAATGCAAACGTTAACAGAAATAGCTTGAATATGTTGTTACATTTTATTACTTATTAGTTATTTATTTTCACCGGGCAAAGTCTGAATGAAAAATCCAAACACGAACAGGAACACTGCTTACAATTTACATAAAAACAGTGAGCTGGAAGTTAAGGGTCCCGTTTGAGCCAAAATACACAAGCATATGTTATTTTAAGCATCTATGAAGTGATGTTTAAATCGTTTCTCGTTCCTCTTATAGGCATGACGACACATCATTTGCCTTTCGCTTTTGATGCAACAAATCATGACAAATGTGAGTGTTTATTATTGTATTCATGCTCTGTCATTTCTCTCTCGCGGAGGCATTCTCTGTATGCAAGATTGTGGCAGTGGGTGTAGTGATAACCGTGTAGGCTGCACCAGAGCAGGGCTTTACAAGAGAGGGAACAGTGGGGATATACAGACTGGAGTCAGAGGCCCATCCATTAACTTGACAGGGTGGAGAAACTGCTGCCAAGAGTATGAGTGCATGCTTTGGAGCATGCTCCTTAGTGGGCGTGTGCCTCGCTGCGCCCATACCGCCACAGTTCCTCCGAGCACCACCGGAGCGTTGGGACCTGGCAGAACAGCCGGGCCACGTCCATCTCCCCGTCTGCGTCTGGAGCCACAGGGAGGGTCTGTTCGGCCCCGTCTCTGATCCGCTTGGCCCAGAACTCGAGAGAGGAGAGAGGGGGCGACATTACAGCCCTCCCATCAGACTGTCTGCCTCTCCATTCCCTGAGGAAATCAGTTTAACAGTCCCCAGCTCTTGGCAAGCAGAGGGAGAGGGGGTGGAGAAACAGGGAAGAGGTGTGTGTGTGTGTGAGAGAGAGAGAGAGAGAGAGAGAGAGCGAGAGAGAGAGAGAGCGAGAGAGAAAGAGAGTGAGAGAGAGAAGGGTGGGGGCGTTACTGCCTCTCTGGGCGAGAGGGAAATCTAATAAAATTGAACTAATGGGGGTGTGGAGTTTTAGGGCACAGAGAGTGGGTTTTGCAGACAGGCACTGGTGGGTAGTGGTGGTGGTGGAGATGAGGAGGATGGAATTAGATCCTCTGAGTGCTTGGCAAAGCAGCCGAGCCAAACTCCTGCTTTCAACTGCAGATGGTGAAACAATATCGGGTTTAGAGTGCGAGTTAGGGGGTCTTGACCCACGAAAAATACTGCCAGGGAAAGTTCCAGCTCTGATATATTATGCAATTAGAATTACTGTGTGCTTAAACATAATAACTGTTCTGGTACAGTGTTAACAAAAGACTGACAGAGACAGACAGAAGCTTTAATGTTTCTTCATGGACTCTTTAATGTGAAGCGGAAGATCTCCATTTTAAAACTGTGATCTTTTTGCACTTAAACAATGACTCCGCAGACTGGTTACATCTTTCCAGCCTGCTGTAAGGCGCCAGAGGGCCACAGGTCCCCTGATAGTACACTGCTCCACTTTTAAGGGGAATAAAAGTGCTCACCCTGACCTCGCTGGGTGTGATTTACCCATCCTGAGGCGGGCGTGGTCTCCTCTTTTTGTACCTGCTCCGTGCTCTTGCTTTCTCCTCCCAGGGTTAATAGATATGAAGTCATCTGGCGAGGAGAAACCTGAGTGTGTTCTCAGGATGTGCCCAGAGCACTCACAGGGACATCACTCAAAGCCCCCCGTGTCAGAGAGGAAGCAGCCATTAATAAATATCATTAATGGGTGATCACCTGGTATCCCTGACAACACATAAATGAGAAAGGCCTAAAAAAAAAAAAAAAAAAGGAGTGGGAGTGGAGAGGTCAGGGGGCAAAGGTCTCAGAGGAGACAGCTGCCCTCTGGGCAAAAGATGGCTAAACCAGAGATGGTGTTTTAACAATGGAAAATCAATAGGCTTACTACTTTCAGTACACTTACTGACTGCATGAAATGTAGTGTCAAATGCATGTGATCTGCGCGTTTATAGATTTATCCTGGTAGAAGCTGACATGTCTCACTGGTGGCATGGACTGCTCATCTTCTTGTTGTGCCTTTACTGTGTTTTTTCCAATTCTCAACAACAGCGGGACAGACAGTGTGCCATCCCATCTGTGAGCGCCCTGTGCCGCCACAGGCTAACACCTGCACTGATTTAATGACTGTTTTCTGTAGCGGCCATGTTGCTGCAGGAGAGATGTATGTATGTGTGTGTTATTAGAGTGAAATGAACGTGGTGGTTAAGTTCTTGTGCTCCGTGCAGTCTGGGGAAATACAACCATGTGTTAGAGAGTCATTAGGGAGCTGATGAAGGTGTTTAAGAATCACAGCCTGCTCATCATCGCTCTGCTAACGTCCCTTAGTTGCGTCACTGTGGTTCTGGATACGAAGACTTAAGTTTTGGCCAAGGTGGGTTTAACTGAGCTGGAGTCTCAACTCCAGATGGAGCAGTATCAGGCACTTGTGCAGACATAGCCTCAGGAATAAGTTTATATCACGGTAAGGTTTTTCTCTTTTGACACAATGTGAACCAGGTTTTTTTCTTTAAACTCTACTGTTGAATTTGAGTGTGTTAATATGATGCTTGCCAAGACTTATTGGCGTAGTCTGTAGTCTTCTCTCGTGTTGTTCTTTTATCCCAGGGATCTAGTATCTTTAGTTATGTTGGATAGCTTTTGCGTCAGATATGCTGTCTAGAGCTGGAAAGGTGAATCGATTAATCGATTAGTGTACTGACAGAAAAATAATCGTCAGCTACTTTGATAATCGATTCCTCGTTTAAGTAATTTTTTATGCAAAAATGCTGTTTCCAGCCTCTCCGCTCTGTTTTTTTTTTTAAATCGTTAATTAATCGTTAATCTAGAAAGGATCTGCAGATGAATCGATATTGAAAATAATTGTTCCCTAATGCTGTCTGGGTTCAACAATGTAAATATTGTGCTTGCTGAAACTGTGTGAGATCCTCTAATCACGCATGGTCCTTTCCGTTTGTGTTTCAATACTGTTTGTAACCATCCCTGGTAAGGCTTTTGGAGGGGCCCCTCAGCTCTTTGACCTGCCTCTGTACTCTGACACTCTTGGGCCTCTTCGGATGCAGGCTAATTCAATTAATAAACAGATAGCATTGCACTGCCAGCTGGACAGCTCTCAGAGACACTGATAAATGAGCACTGGCTGTCTTAGGCGGATGTGTGCGGGGAGGAGACACTCGAAGCCATCTAATCTCCCCCACTCGTGGTCTCTCTCTCTCTCTCTCTCTCGCTCTCTCTCTCTCTCTCTCTCTCTCTCTGCACCCCTTCACCTCCCGTTTACACTCTCCGTCCTTCTCCTCGGGCGCCTGGTTGGCAGGGAGTCAGGCCGCTCCAGATGAGCATCCTACCCGCACACAGACAACTTTATTATGGCCTCAAAAACACAGTACAGTGGAGGTCGACAGACACCCAGCAGATTCCTCTGGCTTCTGTTCATTCAGGTGACTGCCTGCTTTGTGACTAAATGGCACGAGATTGTCAAACTCTGATTGGCTTTCTCTTTCACAAGAGGGGTGGGCCTCACCTCTCTGGTGCTGACTGACAAGCTGAAGGCTGAAGGAAAGTTGTTTAGTGTGGGCTGACAGCCTCAGACTTCATCCTGTGATACACGGAAGATGTCCTTGTCAGCACTGGTGACTATGATTGATATCTGTATGCTTGTTTAAATCTATTTTCTGTTTCGGTTGCATGCCAACTAGCCGTGTGTTATTCCTGCATGTGTATACCATAGAAAGATATTCAGAACAAAAGACTATGAGCATATACAGAATGTAACTTACACTGTTGATAGTTACAATATTACAGTAAGTCAGAGCTTTGTCCCTGCCGCTTGCCCCCCTCAGTGAGTCTCAGTATGACTGTGATGCTGTGGACAGCTGCAGGCCTGTGGCCGCCGGCTGTGGGTTAGTGTACACTCTGTGGTATTTTAACCCCGGTCTCACCGCTCGCAAAGAAGAAGGGCTGAGACCCCTGAGAGTTGTGCTGCTGAGGCTGTGGTGAAGGCGGTTAGCAGTGTGCGATCAGATGGAGATAAACATTAAGAGAGCAAATTTACACTAACGCTCATAATGACGGGCTGAGGATAAAAACAAAATCGTGTAGCTCCAGAAAATGTAGCACTGTTTCACTATGTAAGGCATCCCTTTGACAAGCAGAAACTGTACTCAGCCAGAACAGGCTTGGCGAGATCAGAATTCCACTGTGCTGGTTTCATGTGCAGTTCTATCACGCAAGCAAGTGTATGGATTGGAGAGCCAAGCAAAGACAACTTCTTGTAAATTTCGCAAATACATATGTGCATTTTTTTTAAAAATATAATACAAACCAGGAGGTTCTCTTTTATGACTGTCCCACTTCTAAAGTGATTTGTTTGACTGTGTCTCCTCCCTCCTGTAAAAGCTTTCCACTCATGAACAGTGTGAGAGAGGAGTGGAGGGCTGATGTTGTGCTCTGGTCGTGTCTTAGCGTCGTGATCCACACCAGCTGGATGCCATTCCCTATGGGAATCATGAATGTGGAGGTTGTTAAAAGATATGGAGCCCTGGACACAGCGTGGACTCACTGACAGCAGCTGGGAGAAGGGGGAAGGGAGCAGAGAGAGGAAAGAGAGCACTGGGAAAGAGGATAGAAAACTTTGTGGAATTCACAACAGTAGCCTTGAAATGAATACCTTTATTTTCAGTTTTGCTGCTAACATTTTGCTTAAAGTCAAAAGTAGACAAATTATAGACTAGAATAAAGAATATAACACTGGACTTTAGCTTTTATTTAAATTTATTCAAGTATGTATTCACATCAGCAGTGCACTTGGTAAGAAGATGCGCATTCATTTAAAACTCAAACGTCTCAACACTCTCTCAACTTGTTATTCCTACAGCGGTTCAAATGTAAATAAGTCATGAAATAGTTCAGACATGGATTATTTTTTTTATTTTGTCTAGGTTTGCGTACAGCGAATGAAGCCTGAAGACATACTTTGGCACTTGTATGTTTGGATTTGGATTTTTTTTTCTGCTCTTGCGGTTGTCTTTATGTGAAGCCCATAAAAACAGCCTCTTGAGGAGAACTGCATTCAGTAAACACGAGGTACACAAGCGTACCTTTAGAGAGCCTCTCTCCCAGGCTGCTCAGAGACACCGGCCCAGTCAGGGCTAAGTAGACCACACGGTTAAAGCAACAAACCTCCTGCTGGGTCAACAGCAAGGGAGCAGTCTGAGGCTCACACCTTGCTGCAAGCTCATCTCACGGGCAGACATCCAGACACACACACACATGTGCATAGAGGAGAGAGGCTATTAGGAATATGAGGAGGAGGGACTGGTGCGATGGCAGGAAGGTAAAGCGGGAGAATGACAAGACTGAAGGAGAGACAGAGGACAGCCTAAGTGGCTTTGATTTGTTCTCCTGACATATGGATTTATGGAGCCATTTATCATCTCCTAGTCAGCACATGAAGCGCTCTGTAACTGTTGATAATCAGCACACTGATAGATGAGCGCATGTACAAACTTTTTTCGGGATATTTTCACAGAAGATGATGTTAAACATTGTGTTTGGTGTCCATTTTGTCTACTCAGAGGCTGAAGGCTGCACTTTCACACCACCCGGGCGCCATCGCAAACGGCAACATGAACTCCATGGGCCACATGATGGAGATGATGTCATCGCGGCAGGAGCAAGGCACCCACCATCACATGCAGTCACACCCGCACCAGCACCTGCAAGCCCCTCCCCACGCGTACCAGCACCACGGCCACCACCACCACAGCCAGGGCCACGGCCAAGGTGGACACCACCACCCGCAGGGACACAACCCCCATCACAACTCCCACAATCCCCACCTCCATCCCGGGCACCCACACCAGACCTCACCGCACCCTCCAATGCACTCTGCTTCACATGTAAGCAAAGCACATTCCCGGGAGAGCCGAAGCTTTTAGACAAGCCAAAGGCCGAGCCACAAGTTCAATAACACATTAAAACCTCTCATATAGCTGGAAGCCACTGTATATCACATATGTGTATCGTGACTAAAAACAGGGCAGCACTTTAGTAGCCCTTTGAGCAGTTTTGAAGTCAGCTATTAGTGGTTTTGTATATAGTAATACAGTATAGCTGAAAGGATGCTTCAAATTCACAGTAAGACAATGGATGAGCACATTTTCCCTCGCTGCAGCCATAATGCCAAGTAGTTTCCTGGCAACCATCTCAAAGGTCATTTTTTTCCTTTGAGGTTACAGGTCAGTGTCGGACGCTTGGCATGAAGGTCAAAGGTCAAGAAGGGGCCATAAAGTGGCCATTATAAAGGATGCTCGCTACTGTCTTTTGAAAACTATGCTACGCGCCATCTTGCACTGTCAAGCAGACATTAAGTGTCCACAATATTCTCCAGGTGCAGAAGAAGTTTTATAAATGCTGGTCCTGATGATGACCAGACAGCCTTGGCTAATAATCCTGGAACATCTTAGCTGTGAATATATTTGGTTTAATTTCATCTAAAAGTTTTGCTCAAAGCATTAAAAACAACATGATGTGAGACACTTTGTCCTTGCATTGTCTAACAGCCTCTGCAATGCCAAGCATTTTGGATGAAGGACAGTCCGACATCAAGAAATGCAATTCACTGTATGTTCCTAATGTATCATTAAGGCCTTAAAAAAACACTCGGTGTATGCACAGAGGCTATTAAAGCAGTTTGTATTTTCCATGGTTCTCATAAAAATGGTAATGATCTGAAGACTGAAAACACTTGACCTTGCCAAGTATATGTCAAGATCTGTCAGTGCACATACAGTTTTAGAAACAAGTCTTTTGACTGTGTCTGGTGGTGTTAGTCTGAGTGGAAGTGGGCGGTGGAAAACTGCCTCCTGACACCTCTTTAACAGGGTGGGCAGGCTGGTGAATCAGCCCAGTCACTCATTCACTCTGTCACCCCTGACGCCCACAGCCCGGCTCACAGGGCACGTGACACAACCAGATGTTTTTTGGGGGCGAAATTGCCAGACATGGAATAGCTGCAGGAGGTAATGTATAGATGCTTGTTTTGAAGCTTCGAGGGCAGTGGAGCTGTGACAGCAGACAGATGGCTGTTTTCCAGGACTGGTTACATGTCTGGTCCCATGGTGGCAGACAGTCGCGGCCTCATCAGAAAGCGCAGTGATGCTGATACGTTTCTCCCCCTGTGTTTCAGATGTCACCTGCAACCCAGCAGATGCATCCAACGCAGACACTGCAGTCTCCGCCACCCAGCGGCGGGCGGCGCAGGCGCGTAGTGGACGAAGACCCGGACGAACGTCGGCGAAAGTTTCTGGAGCGGAACAGAGCAGCAGCAACAAGATGCAGACAGAAGAGAAAAGTGTGGGTGATGTCATTAGAGAAGAAAGCGGAAGAGCTCACGCAGACCAACATGCAGCTTCAGGTACAACATGGACTTCAAGTGTTGTGAACTACAAAAACTCAGAACTTCTAAATGTACAACTCACAACATTCATCATGTACTTTTAAAATATATATATAGATTTATTTATTTTTTGGGGGGCATTTTGGCCTTTATTTGACAGAGGACAGTGTAGAAAAGGGGAATAGAGAGAGAGAGGGGGGGGGGGATGACTTGCAACAAGCAAATCCAGGATGTTGTGGTTATATGGCATGCGCTGTAACGCTCCGTCAGCATGTATTATTGACTCAATTCCTTATAAAGAACTTTTTTATATTATCCTATTTTGCACCAGAAATGATGGTAAGTAGTTAGATTGCACTCAAACTCATAACAATGCAACGTATTTCCTATTAACATGATGAATTAAATGTTGTTAATGTTGGACTGAAACAAATCTGAAACCTGTTTTAATATTTAGACACAACAATATTACAAAGCTCCATTAACACTGGATCTTACACTTCCCATAATGCACCTGAATAGCATTATTTGTTAGGACCTCCCTGCTTGGTAAATGCCTTCATCTTTCAAGCACCACCTCCCAAATTTGTATCACAGGTTTTCAATTCAAATTTGAAAGCCCAGTCCAAGATATGAAATAACCATATAATTATATATCGCAGTAATAATGAGAATGCACCATCTGTTTCCAATACACTCGTACTAATAGTTATCAGGTGATTCATTATAATAGTGGGGCCTGCTTTAATTGTGAATTCCCTGGATGATAGTCTTAAAATGCTTGTGTGTTTCTCCTGCCTTTCAGAATGAAGTGACCATGCTGAAGAACGAGGTGACCCAACTCAAGCAGCTTCTCCTCACACACAAGGACTGTCCCATCACCACTATGCAGAAAGAGTCTCAAGGTTACCTCAGTGAGTAGCTCAGACATAAACACAGACACACACACACACACACACACACTTGGGAATTTGACCAAAAACACACATTCATCTGTGTGCCTTAGCCCGACAGTGCAGATAGCACTGCGGGGAAATGCTAATTGTCTTGCCAGAGGAAAGATTTAAACTCTACAGACTGAACTGTGATGGACACACAGTGACTGCCAAGAAGCTTCGCTCCTATGTGCTGGTATCCAGCTCCCACGCTCGCGGCAGGACTCTTCCTTTCACATATGGGTGTTGCACACTCTGGTAGCCAGCCTGGACTGGGAGTTGCTAGTCTGAATCCCGTATGAGACCTGTTTTTCCATCTGACAGCGCCTCCGTGCACAGAGGCAGCCGAGACTCGACGTGAGAAAGACGTCACAGGCTGCACACTGGCATCCAAATTCTCATGGATGCCCCAAAATCTCACCGATCACCGGACTGTGCCTCGGCTCAGCCGCGCATGACATCAGAGCCCCACCCTTTGATACGGATACAAGTGACATTTCCATGTAATTAGGATAAAGCACCTCCCTGCGTGGCTTTAGCGCAGGAAAATAAGGCTCACATCCCCGATGGCTGAATGGTTCTTTTATACAGAAGAGAGCCAACTCCCAGACTGGGCTGGGACAGACTTTCATCGATGAGTCTAGCTTGTGTACAGATGTCACCTTCAATGTGTCCGAACTTCATCAGGCATGTTTATGGAGTTGAGTGATTCACTTTTCCATTTTTCTGCCATCCATTTATAGCCTATTTTGGGATGGCAGGTGACAGATGAGGTGTGTCATATGTTTGACATTTATCTGTTTTGCTAATAAAGCTGTGTTTTTGTTTTACAATAATGAGATTTGGTGTGTGTTTATTTTGATGCTATTTCTCATCATATATTGTTCTGTGTCACATTGTATTTTGAGGCCTCTGTGTAGAGCTCGTCATAGTATTTTGCACTACTCTACACACTTGTTGTCCATCTTCATTGATGTCTCTGCTGTCTCCTCAGGTCCAGACAGCAGTCCGGCGGGCAGTCCAGCGCCAGCGTGCTCCCAGCAGCAGGTCATTCAGCACAACACCATCACCACCTCCACCACAACCGTAGGGGGCAGCAGTGTGCACGGGCAAACCAATCACCGCACAGACATTAACCCCATCCACTAGGGACAGGAGAGACTTATAACCCCAGCCCAAACTCCCCCTACTACCCTGCTTTCTGAGGGTTGCCAGCTGCACATGCTGACCCCCCCCACCCCCACCCCCCACCCCTCCTCCTCTCCCTCCATCAAGAAAAACCTCAAAGGCCGGTGAGGCTGTTCTTTATACAGTAGCTACAGTATGTATTTTTATAGAACAACCCTATTAACGCATAAATGTTCTATGGTTTGTTGCCTCTTTTTTTTTTTTTAAACAGTTTTGTTGTGCTTTTAGCGAAAAGGGAGTTTCATGCTGCATTTCAGTGACTTTTTCTGTTGTGTAATGGTACAAAACGGACCACGGTGGTCATGGAACCAGAGGACAGAGACGTAAGCCTCAGACTGTCATCTCTATAGCAGACCTTACATCTCTGTGTGTCTGATGGACTGGAAATTGAGTCAAATCATTCTCTGAATATCACTTATGGACAATATGTTGAGTATGCAACAAGACACCGAGTGAGTTGTTGCCTTTAAGTCGTCCTTTGAAACCACGTCAAACTGTCACCATGATGTCTTGATGACAGGAATATGCAAGCAGATGTAATGATCTTTTTCTTTCCTAGAAACGTATATGACTGTTAAACTTTTCCCTGTCAGTGGTATTCTTAAAGAGTGTCATAAAATACAGCCCGACAGTGAAAACGTGATCAAATGGAAGCAATACATCACAGTATTGATCATCTTCTCTATTGTATGTCCACATTATGATCAGCACGGCCAAGCCACTCTGGTCATGAGGACATACGATGCTCTTACAGCTACAGAACTGTACACTGTGATACCAGTGAGGCAGCTCGGGAGTTAAAACAAACTCCTCCGCTCTCTAGGACCAACTGAAGCTTTAATTATTGAGGCCTCTTTGTGTGTGTTTGTGCATCTGGATTTTAGGATCCATAGTTTTGAGTATGCATGTGAATTATGTATTTGTCCTTCTTTCCTCTGCAGAACAAAGTTCAGCAGATGTGTAAAGAAAGAACGACGGGAACAAATGTGTGAGAAAGTGACGTGTGAGCGTGATTTTTTGTTTTCTTTTTGTTTTCTTTTGACTGGCATCTCACAACTGGCAAAGAGGAGCAGATTATGCCTGTGCTTTCCAAAATGTCACAATGTGCCTGAATCTTTCTTAGAATCTGTTGTTGGCTTTCTGTAGACAGCTAATCTTTTTCTTCAAACAATCAAAAGAATTTCCTTCTCAGTGTTTTATTAATGAGTTCTCTCTGTTATTGGCTTCGTCATGGATGTCTGCTGCATGTAAGCGCAAAACCAGCTGACCAAGGAGAAAAAAATACCCGCTTTCCATTTGACCTCTGACTTCTTCATCAGTTTCTCTTCCTGTCTTTCTCAGGCCTCCTCTGCAGAGGGATGGATGTACTAATAGTTACTTGTTTTTTTTTTTTTTTATTTTAAATCTCCTTCCCAGCCTTGAAACTTCACGCCTTCTAATGTTGACCACAACTCCTCTCCTCTCTTTCCTATGACCAGGAATGTCGACTCATTAGCATGATGACCATAATGCACTGTGTTTTACAGTAGGATGGATGAAATACATTCCACTGACAGGTGGAGCGATCGCAGAGCTGTCTATGCACTTTGTCCTCTGTCATGCCAGAGGGTAGAATAGCCATATTAAGGTCCGAGTAATTCTCAGTGATCCCCCCCCCACCCTTTTTTCACACACCAGCGAGAAACTTAACTGTGTTTGGCTTTATGGAGAGACTGTGCCTGGCATGCATCACATGTCTGTAGATAAAAGAAGGGAACCTAGAGCTCGTATTGTAGGATGGGGCTCAATTAAGGAACCTGCAACCTTTTTATTCTGAAAAAAAAAACCACAAAAAAGATGAAGGATGTGAATTGAAAATCTTTATCCTCATTTTAGGTTACATTCAATTCCGTTTTGTCGAAGCATTCAGACTGTTTGTCTCATGTGTTAACCCTGGAGTCTGTGTGTGCGGTTTAATACGTGTGTCGATAAAACAGAGAAATTCTCTTGAAAAGGGCTTTGTCGTACCAACCCTTTGAACTGAAGCTTGCCTTACTTTAGGTTGTTTTTTAAACCACACTTAGACTGTTAGACCATTCCAAATTAACCTGTTGCATGTGAAAATGATGGTGATGACTTCAAAAATACTTTCAACTGGAATCATTTGGATCATGTTGCTAGTTTAGAGTTAGATATGAGAGTCTCCAGTTTCATTTTTGACAGTGGGTCCAGGTTCAGATAAAGACCTTTGTCACTGCAGAGGCAGACAAAAAAGGACAGATGGAAGTGCAGTGTGACTGCGTCTGGAGGTGGAGAACAATTCCTATGTATTAATGATGTTATAATTGTATTATTTTAAATCTAAAACTATAAATATTGTACATAATGTCATTAATTTCTGTAATCCTGTACATGTAATGCAACCACCTTTCTTTTTGAAGGGAGTAAATGTGTGGTACATGTTTGTAAATAATGTTTGCATAGCACTTGTTGCCTTTTGTTGTACGTCAAGGCTCATTTCAGCGCTTAAATACATTGTTTATATGTAATGAACTGATGAATCCATTCTGGCCTGCATAACTTTGTACATTTTGTGTGTCTGTAATGACATTGTCTCCATTTTGTTTTGCATTTGTACAGATGTTAAAGTATCACTGCAGTTACATTACAGTATGAAAATAAAGCACTTGTTCTGTAACATACAACTGATGTGATTTGATGTCACAGCTACTGGTATTTGAAATCGTGTGACAATTATTTCTGCAAGTGAAACAAACAATTAACAGTAGACTTTTTTTAAAAAGGATCTTTGAAGAATTCCATTAAGAGAAAACAAATGTTCACGTCGAACGATCAACAGTGTTTTCCTGATGCTTGTCCTTGAGCCATAACTGCTCATTAAATAGTTAGGTGCTTTAAAGGTTTAGAATACTCATTAATTATTTAACTGTCTAGACATCTTGATAGTTGCCTGATGAAATAACATGGCTGTAAACTTCAGGACACAAACATTTTTGTGGCATTCTGTCAACAAAACCTGCAGCCCTTCAAATACATATTATATAGTGGTACTTGCTTTAAACTACATTGACATACATAGTTTTATGAGGTGATACTGTTTTTTTTTATTTCTGGTTTTCCAATTAAATTTCTTTGAGCACAGTGACCCCTGGTGGACATTGTGTTGATTAACCAAACAGGACTTGAAGGGAGACAGGCGCTGCCATATCTGTAGAACACTGTAATAGAAGTCAATTAACAATAAATAAATAAATAAAAAGTTGTCAGACTGCAAAGTTCATTGCACATAATCACTCACAAGAATTATCTTCATACAAGTTAGGTCTGATTAAAAGGCTAAATTGGTTGTTACATTTTTACTTTATGCGCTGATATGGGCAGAATTCGGAGATCTGGATCCAGGCTAAAATAAGTCATTTCATTTGAAACGCATCGGAGTCCCACACCAAATGTCACCTCGGCTAAAATACTTGAAAACTATAAAAATCAGCCGCAAACGTGTACAAATGCAACAACGCGCCTGAGACGTCTTTCAAATCAACGGTCAATAATCAAAATTATTCTCTTTAAACTGGATGTGTTTTGATCGGCTGTGTTTTTAGCACCAAAAAACACTTCATATCCAGCCCCGTGTTGAAAGGAATCTGTCAATCATGTCAAAGGACCTCGCCGGTTGGTCGTAAGGCAGAATGTGTCCTCCTCCTCGGATGATGAGCTGCGTGACGGGAGGACAGATCACAGAATTTAAAACTGGTGTTCACTGAATACTTTTCACATTGGTTTTTTTTTTTGACTGTTGTTAATGTCTTCTCACCTGGTAAAACTCCCCCACTTGTCTCACATAACCTGCCACCTCTGTGTCGCTGGGTTGAACCTTCCAGTGGAAGCGAGGGGCCGTTTTGTACTCGGCTGCACCGCTCCAGTTGACAGTAGGCAGGAACCTCTCAGTCAACGGGGCTGCAACAATTACATCCAGCTGACCGCTGTACATTAGGACCTGGGTGTATGGAGAAATGGACGACACAAGCAAAAGACTGTCAGAGAGGGATTAGAGGAACTTTCTAATAGGGCGGCAACTAACGATTTTTTTCATTATCGGTTAATCTGACGATTATTTTCTCGATCGATAAATAAAAGTGTCCGAAAATAGTGAAAAATTAACATCCCAGTTTTAAGTTCATGTGTGACGACAAAACCAAGATTCAAAAACCTCCAAATTTCCTACTACAGTGGGACTATTATCCCACACCCCTCACCCTATAGTTGTCCATCAACACCCCGAGCCACGGTTTGATGCTCTTCATGACATCCTGCAGAAGGTGCTTCTCCACCTCCGAGCCGTCGTGGAACGTCAGGTTCCCCACATGCATGGCGCGTCGCACCGCTGGCAGAGTCACAAACTGGGAGAAGTACTCCTGGTCTTCAGGCTCCTGTGGTGCACAAAATGCAAACGTAGTGGGTTGTGCAAAGACTGTTTCAGTAAGAACCGGTTCATTTGTATAGAAAGTTTGGAAATTCTATGTACCTGACATTGCATGTAGTTGTAGTAGTTGGTGCAGCCAGTAGCATTTTGGAAGAAGGACGGATATGGTTCCACATCACCATTGAGCAAGCGATCAAACACCTGAAGTCAGACGTTAACAAAATGGTCAGCTTAATGATTTATTCACATCATTTGTTTTAGAAAGATGCCATCGTAAAAATGGCATTTATGGCATATATATTCATTGAACGATTAGAAATGAGTGCAAAACTACACAAATGATAATAAATAACTCCAACTTGTATTTTAGACAAATGTAAGAGTAATTTACCTGAAAAGCCTCCACCCACTTCTGCTGCTGGATGAGTTCAACCCCTAAGTCTGTCTCCTTGATGACGTACTGTCTTTGGAGCTCATCTATCAAGCCTGTTTGGTACATGAACTCGGCATAACCACCCAGCATCTGAGATGGGAAAAAAAAAGTCAAATTATACTCATCATTTCTACATAGACATGACTGTACTGTAGACTACTACCAATAACACATGCCAGGGTGAAAAATGTCCTGCTGGAGCGTGCATTTTAAAAATGGAGAAACAAATGTACATGTACAAAAGACAGTGAGAGAATAAATAACCAACTTTTTGGTTAGCACTAGACTTAGAAGGCGGAAGTCAGATTTCTTCGATGAGTCTCACCATTGTGGGAGATGAAAATAAAAAAAAAAGGAGATAAGAGTTGTGATGCGATTAGATGAAAGATAAGAAATTAAATTACATTGGAAAGTCATTAGTCAAGATCATGTAGTTTAAAACAATATCAGGAAATTACACTTTGTCAGATATACGCACCAGTTCCGGATCACAGAGCCCGTCACCAATAGCCATCCCCATGAAGTTGATTTTCACTTTGGCAGTGGGGTTGTTTTTATGGATGTAGTAAGAAATGGCAGGAACATACTTCCCTGCATAAGACTGCACGGGGACAGAGAAGGTTCACATAGTTTAGGACACAATTTAAAAAAGGGAAAATGTTTTCAAGAACCCCAATGGAAGAACAAAAAAGAGGAGGTGTGACCCTGCCCGGAGGAAGCCCGGGGCCCCCGTCTGGAGCCAGGCCTGGAAGGGGGGCCCGTCAACGTGCGCCTGGTGGCCGGGTTTGCCACGGAGCCCGGCCGGGCATAGCCCGAAAAAGCAACGTGGCACCCCCCCCCTCTCCATCATGTGGGCCTACCACCCGCAGGAAGAACCGTTGGGGTCGGGTACATTGCCAGACGGGTGGCAGTGAAGGTCGGGGACCTCGACGGACCAGACCTGGGCAGCAAAGGCTGGCTCTGGGGACGTGGAACGTCACCTCTCTGTGGGGGAAAGAGCCGGAGCTTGTGCGGGAGGCGGAGCGCTACCAGTTAGATCTGGTTGGGCTCTCCTCTACGCACAGTCTCGGTTCTGGAACCGTACTCCTGGATAGGGGTTGGACCTTATTCTTCTCTGGAGTTGCTCAGGGTGTGAGGCGCCGGGCGGGTGTGGGGATACTCACAAATCCCCGGCTGAGTGCCGTTACGTTGGAGTTCACCCCGGTAGACGAGAGGGTCGCCTCCCTACGCCTACGGGTTATGGGGGGGAAAACTCTGACTGTTGTCTGTGCATATGCACCGAACAGCAGTTCAGAGTATTCGGCCTTCTTGGAGACCCTGAATGGAGTCCTGTTGGGGGCTCCAGTAGGGGACTCCATAGTTCTACTGGGAGACTTCAACGCGCACGTGGGCAGCGATGGAGACACCTGGAGAGGCGTGATTGGGAGGAACGGCCTCCCTGATCTCAACCCGAGTGGTTGTTTGTTATTGGACTTCTGTGCTAGACATGGGCTGTCCATAACAAACACCATGTTCGAACATAAGGATGCTCATAAGTGTACATGGTACCAGAGCACCTTAGGCCGAAGATCGATGATCGATTTTGTAATCGTATCATCTGATCTGAGGCCGCATGTTTTGGACACTCGGGTAAAGAGAGGGGCGGAGCTGTCAACTGATCACCATCTGGTGGTGAGTTGGGTCAGGGGGTGGGGGAAGAGTCTGGACAGACCTGGTAAGCCCAAACGGGTAGTGCGGGTGAACTGGGAACGTCTGGAGGAGGCCCATACCCAAGAGACCTTTAACTCACACCTCCGGCGGAGTTTCTCTGGCATCCCTGTGGAGGTTGGGGGCATTGAGCCTGAGTGGTCAATGTTCAAAGCTTCCATTGCTGAAGCTGCGGCGGGAGCCTGCGGCCTCAAGGTCTTAGGTGCCTCAAGGGGCGGTAACCCTCGAACACCGTGGTGGACCGCGGTGGTCAGGGAAGCCGTCCGACTGAAGAAGGAGTCCTTCCGAGATATGTTATCACGGGGGACTCCAGAGGCGGTTGCAAGGTACCGACAGGCCCGAAGGGCAGCGGCCTCGGCCGTGACAGAGGCAAAGCAGCGGGTGTGGGAGGAGTTCGGAGAAGCCATGGAGAAGGACTTTCGGTCGGCACCAAAGTGCTTCTGGCGTACTGTCCGGCACCTCAGGAGGGGGAAGCGGGGAACCATCCAAGCTGTTTACAGCAGGGATGGAACACTGTTGACCTCAACTGAGGAGGTACTCGGGCGGTGGAAGGAGCATTTTGAGGAACTCCTCAATCCCACTAATACGCCCTCTTTGATAGAGGCAGGGCTGGAAGATTATGGGGGATCATCAGCAATTTCCCTGGTGGAAGTCACTGAGGTAGTCAAACAACTCCACAGTGGCAAGGCCCCGGGGATTGATGAGATCCGTCCAGAAATGTTGAAGGCTTTGGGTGTGGAGGGGCTGTCGTGGCTGACACGTCTCTTCAACATTGCGTGGAAGTCGGGAACAGTGCCTAAGGAGTGGCAGACCGGGGTGGTGGTTCCCCTGTTTAAAAAGGGGGACCAGAGAGTGTGTGCCAATTATAGGGGTATCACACTGCTCAGCCTCCCGGGTAAAGTTTACTCCAAGGTGCTGGAAAGGAGGGTTCGGCCGATAGTCGAACCTCAGATTGAAGAGGAACAATGCGGATTCCGTTCTGGCCGTGGAACAACGGACCAGCTCTTCACTCTCACAAGGATCCTGGAGGGGGCCTGGGAGTATGCCCATCCGGTTTACATGTGTTTTGTGGACCTGGAGAAGGCGTATGACCGGGTCCCCCGGGAGATACTGTGGGAGGTGCTGCGGGAGTATGGGGTGAGGGGGGCGCTTTTGAGAGCCATCCAATCCCTGTACGCCCAAAGCAAGAGTTGTGTCCGGGTTCTCGGCAGTAAGTCGGACTCGTTTCCAGTGGGTGTTGGCCTCCGCCAGGGCTGCGCTTTGTCACCAATCCTGTTTGTGGTATTCATGGACAGGATATCGAGGCGTAGTCGGGGGGAGGAGGGGTTGCAGTTTGGTGGGCTTGGGATCTCATCGCTGCTCTTTGCAGACGATGTGGTCCTGATGGCATCATCAGCCTGTGACCTTCAGCACTCACTGGATCGGTTCGCAGCCGAGTGTGAAGCGGTTGGAATGAGGATCAGCACCTCAAAATCTGAGGCCATGGTTCTCAGCAGGAAACCGGTGGATTGTCTACTCCGGGTAGGGAATGAGTCCCTACCCCAAGTGAAGGAGTTCAAGTACCTCGGGGTCTTGTTCACGAGTGAGGGGAAAATGGAGCGGGAGATGGGCCGGAGAATCGGAGCAGCGGGCGCGGTATTGCACTCGCTTTACCGCACCGTTGTGACGAAAAGAGAGCTGAGCCAGAAGGCAAAGCTCTCGATCTACCGGTCTATCTTCGTTCCTACTCTCACCTATGGTCATGAAGGTTGGGTCATGACCGAAAGGACGAGATCGCGGGTACAAGCGGCCGAAATGGGTTTTCTCAGAAGGGTGGCTGGCTTCTCCCTTAGAGATAGGGTGAGGAGTTCAGTCATCCGAGAGAAGCTCGGAGTAGAACCGCTGCTCCTTTGCGTAGAAAGGAGCCAGTTGAGGTGGTTCGGGCATCTGGTAAGGATGCCCCCTGGGCGCCTCCCTAGGGAGGTGTTCCAGGCACAGCCAGCTGGGAGGAGACCACGGGGAAGACCCAGGACGAGGTGGAGAGATTATATCTCCACACTGGCCTGGGAACGCCTCGGGGTCCCCCAGTCAGAGTTGGCCAATGTGGCCCGGGAAAGGGAAGTTTGGGGCCCCCTGCTGGAGCTGTTGCCCCCGCGACCCGACCCCGGATAAGCGGAAGAAGATGGATGGATGGATGGATGGATGGAAAATGTTTTCTTCTTCTTCTTCTTGTTGGACACTTGTATGGACTTGTTGTGGTGATATTTTAAAGACACACTTCCAACTTATCCAAAATGTGTTCCATATCCTACATGACGAGGATTTTCTCTATCAAGTCTACATTTCTACTGTAATGTGTACAAGTTTAAAACCCACTTGTGTAACACCCCTACTATACAATTTGTCAAAATGTATTTGCAAAGCTGAAAAAAAAACAAAAAAAAAAAAACATACCTCCCCAGTTGCATAGAACTCATTGGACTGATACTCGGGGAAGAGCTGGAAGAACTGTGTTAAAGCACTTTGAAAAAAAAAGAAAAAAGGAAGAGATGGGAATAAAAACTAAAGTTAGTAACAATGAAACACCAGACTTGTAGATCCAAGTGACAAGAACACTATGTTGGAACTGGATGGCAGCTGTTTTACCTGTACAGATCTCTGCCAACATCATCCTGGTTCTGAGCAAAACCTCGGTCATCATTAGTGAAGCTGAAACCCGTTCCAACCTAGAAAACAAATACTCTTCCTCAAATGCTTATCAGTAAATATCAATGAACATCAAAAAAATAAACAAATCAGATGAGCTGAGAAACCTTGAATGAAAGATGTGTTTAATATTATTAATTTGTGGCTTTTTTTGTCTGAGGATAAATAAGTAAAACCTACCGGATTGTCAATGTACAAAACTGAATATCTGGATGTCCAAGCGTAATCCCTCAAACCAACTGCAAAGACAAAACATGAGCAGATCAAAAAGCAGTAAACAATGCTCACAACACAAACTATACAGTGCTCAAGCTTATTATGTTAAATAAGGATTACAGTGCATGAGTATGTATGCTGCTGTAGTACCAGATCAGTTCTTACCAGTCAAGTTCTTATACACCACATATGGTCCATGTTCTACAAAGAGACCGAACATGGAGGTGCCACCGGGCCCGCCTTGCAGCCAGAGCAGGACCGGAGCTTTATCTTGTTTTGCCTGTCAGTCAGGGCACCACAGAGAAAGTTAAGATATCAGCACCACCCAGTGGTGACTTCAGTTTATTAACAAAAAAAAGGGTAAAAAACGGAATTAACCACTTTATATGGACAGACTTATGTTGTTCCTCAACTTCCTTGTGGGAGACAGTAGTTCATATTGCACAACAAGTGGGTGTTGGATTGTAAAGTGATAGTGATAATAAAAATGCAGATCCCACTGTTCTGATTGAATAAAACAAGGGAACCTTTTTATGTACATTGTGTTATTTTTACAATGGCAGTTTTTCTAAAATTACATTTTTTTTTTTTTAATTCTTGACAAATTCTTTCCAATACACAGCCCTACTATAATGTGAGGTTAATTTAAATAGAAAGAGACTAATATTCTTTAAGGCTCTCATTCGCTGTCATAGAAGTGTCACGTATGACACTTGGTTACTGATCTACAGCTTATAAAAACACTAAACAAGCTGCTATTCCCACACTGCAGCTGACTAAACAATCATGTGCAATTCCTCATTACTGTAAAGCACAGTGAAATATTTGAAGTACTATCAAGTTGAGTTCTAAAAGGGAACAAACACAAGGATGACTATGCATCTTTAAATGTCTGATTCCTCCCTGCAGCACTGGCACTAATGTAACTGTAGAAGAAGAAATCCGAGCCTACCATGAGTGCAGGGAAGAACCAAAAGAAGAAGTTGCTGTTGTATTTCTTGTTGACTGTGAGGTACCCTGCATAACTCTTGACGTTGGCACCTGGCAGATCTCCCACCAGACTCAGTTTCCTGGCTGGAACAACAAATACAAGATGTCTACAATATGATAATTGATCACTATAACAATTCATTCTGGCTGCAGTATTTTACCAGCATTCTGTAATGTGAGTGCACTGAACCTTCATCTATGGCTCCCTTCTCCAGGTAAGGAGTGAGGAAGAGGGGAGACCCGGGGTCGACTCCATTGACGCCGCTGACACGGTGAGACTTTCGGCAGAAAAACGAGGAGCAGCCCCGTGAGTGTGCAGAGTCCAGGCAGGCCCACAGTAAGAGGAAACCCAGAGTCTCGCTCCACAGCCTAAATATTACAAAATGAATATCAAACGTCCTGCCTGATCAGCCACGTGTGAACGTCAGACACTCCCGAGTCGCTCACATTTCAAAAGCAGTCACACAAGCACAGCACGCGGAATGAGTGGGGAAAAAAAAGACTTTTATTTTGTTAAAACTCACCTCATGTTCACTGTCGTCTCTGCGAAGACGAGAGAAGCTCCAGCCTTTAGTCAGAGGGACGTGAAGAAGTGTGTCATCTGCAGACTGACAGAGAAGTGTGTATGTGAACCTCGGTCACGTGATCAGCTCCACGTAGGTCATATGACATATTAGGTCACGTGCTCGTTGCGATTCATGCCCTCATCGCGGTCTTGCAGGAAACTTCCGAAGTTGCCTAAATAGTTTTGTTTCTGCTAAAACAGCTGCTGAAAAACAATCCTATTTCAAAGTAATTTAGTCTGACTTGGTAAGTAAACAGTTTTTAAACTGTTTGTATAAAAGTAGCAGCGAAGGCTGTTTTAAGCTTGGTGTTGTTAGAAAACAAACACATGGGATAACGTTGCAAAGTTAACAATTAGGAAGTATAGTCTGTTATACAGTTGTATTGTGCTAATATACTGTCGTGTGTGTGTATATACAGTCCATGCTTTAGAAGGATAGTTCTGATGCATGTAGGTTTACTAATGACCCATTTGATGCCCATCATACTCCGCAGTTTGTGCATCAAGTATGATGGACTTTAAACTTTAGCTTTTTTGAAGGGATATTTGAGCCTACAGTGTATCTTTACAAAAGAAAATGACAACTTCATTTTCATTTTCAAGTTCTCCACTAAGAATCATATAAACGCACCACTTCAAAGCTTGCGTTTACCAGAGATGTGATCATATGTTTCTTGAAAATAAGTCTTTCAGCATGAAAAAAAAAACATTAACAATGACTAATCCACTGTACACGTCTTAGTTTATTTAAACCAAAACGATCAATTAATCGACTAACTCACTAAGAGGGGTCAGCCCTGTATAGCTCTGGTGCTAGTGACAATTTTCAAAACAAATGCATAGAATAATAAATGAATAAACTAGCTTTCTGCTAAACTGTTTAAATGACCACACTATAAATGCAGAGGTACTGTCCTGCATAGGTATTCCCTATTGTCATACACATGAACTATCTGCTCATTATCAAGCAGCTGATGACAAGCAGGCCACTCAAATCAGGTTTGGGGGAGATACCTAAAACATGCAGGGCAGTAGCTTTCAAGGAGCAGAGTTTGAACTGGTTGAACTCATTACCATACAAATGCTCAGTCAGCATTCGTAGTCTTCTGTACACTTCATATAATTGAGTAGCACACAGGACACTACATGACTGGAATGCACACTTAAAGTTGCATTGTGTGTGTCCTACCTGCTCAGCACCAGATAATGGACAGAGGTTAGTAACTAGCTAGTAAGTACAAAAGATATACGTGAACATTTTTATTTTTCAGGAGTGGGTGGAGACCAAACCTGAGCAAAAAGATGACTGAATAATGGATTTGGATTCATCAGGTGGCCGGATGCAACTCCAGTGGGATAATAATGTTGCTCCATGTCTGCTGGATGTGTAAGTCGGACATTTTTTGCTTAGATGTTAGCCATAATAAATGTAGTTGATAAACTGTATGTGAGAACTGTGTGGCTGTCACCCAGTGGCATAACATTGATGAATGCAGCTTTAAAAATGCTGCCATGTATAATACAATCACTTATTATTTATGAGGTTATTATATTAGTATTATAAGTCTTTTTCACTGCAGACATTTTCACTTGTCATAGTAGGAAAAGCACAGGGGCCACCAATAACATTAACGGTGACTGGTCTGTCCCAGTAAGCTGTGACAGCGCACCAGCATGCACACTACCAGAAACATAAGCAGCTAAATGGCATTAACACATTATTCATGTTATCATTTACACCTATGCTTTTCTTACTGTCTCATGTCAAGTCTTCTGTGAAAAACGACTATAAGCCAGCATGCACAACAACAAGGCCCTGCAACTGTAAGACATACATGTTAATGTCTGTGTGTCTTGCTATACAAGAAAAGCTCTTGGTGTCCATCAGCATCTCGACTATCTCAAATAGTGATTTTTGGTATAAATGCTGGGATTTTTAAAAGCTGCAGTTATCCACGTTTGGCCACTAGGGGGCACAATAACTCCAAAAAAAGCTGAGTGTGGTGTTGACAGACGTTTGTCCAGTGCAGAGAGGTAATGAAGAAGCTCACATCTGGAGAGAGAAACTTGTGGACTGTGATGTGACAGCTCATGTGAACAGGTGGGGAGTACAGCACACGTGTCTGCTGCTGACAAAGCTGTGTATTAATAGTTTTCACTTATTAATTCTCTATTATAGGCAATTACAAAATGTGTGTTCTTTTTAAGTAGCTGGTAAGGCTTAAAGATGGGTATCTTCACAGGCTAGCACACTCCCATGCTGCTGCAGCTCCTTTTTCTTTTTTGGTAACCTACAGTTACTTACAGTTTAGTTGCACTTTGTCTGCTCTGGCAGCTACTTATCTGTTGGCCATTGAACATCTGCACTGGAGCATTTGTGGGCTGAGTTCAGAAGGGAGTGCTGCTCTTTCACTATTTATCCTGCCACCTCCAGGGATCAAACCATAGACGGTGTATAGCTGCATTACAGTAGCCAACAGTCCATGGATCAAACACAGAAACCTGTTGGTCATTAGCAGAATAAATGACAGCAATCCACCCACATTGTTCCTCTATACAGCACGACACAGTGGAAGAAGCAGGGAGGCATGAATAGGATATTTAGCAAACCACTGTCTTCAAAACATTTCTTGATAATGTGTGGTTAATGTCGCACATAGGCCTACAATACATCCATCTTTTTTCTTTAGTCTGTGTCATGGTCTGTGTGACTGATCACAGGGAAAAGTGGGGAAAGCAGCGCCCACCAGATGGCGCAAAAGACACTGACATTCATTCTTGCTCTTTCAACATAACATGACATCTGATGAAATTATGCCAAAGGTGTAACAATGTGGTTCAGCCAGTTGGGCCTTTTGCATGCATCTCATATAACCGTGGGTTTCAAGGCAAATGGTAACGTTTGTTTTGGATTCTGCAAACAGAAGTCTGTTGTTTCGGGCTGTTCGGGCTTGCTTACATTTGACAACCCTGTTCCAAACTTTCACTTTAAGAAGGCGCGTCTACGCTGCAGTGTAGTGTGTTTATTACGATCCTTAAAGTGGCACATGGAAACCATAGCTGCATTCTGCATGGCACCGATCTAGATCTACAGATCTGTTCGGTGATGCTTTGGAGAAATTGATCCCCTGAACATATATCCCTGTGGCGTGTCTGAGTATTTTTTTAATGTTTTATCTGTGGCGGCAGCACCTTCAGTGAATGCGGCAGCGCGAGCTCCTCACCGAGGCGCGCGGCGAGCCGAGGGGAAGGATCGGCGGATTCAGACAGACGGATGGTGGGCTCTGGGCGAGACGAGACATGAAATAGACACCGGGGGAGCCGTGAAAGGTGAAGCACATTGGGACGCGAGTGAAATGGAGGCACCGCCGGGGACGAGCTGCTGTGAGCGCACCTTGGCTAAACGGGAATAACCGAGCCGTGAAACGGGCTGGGATGGCAGCATCCAGTAACTCAAGCCTCTCAGGTTCATCTGTGTCCTCCGGTAAGAGTTCACCCAACCCAGACTCAAACTACACACTGAGGCTTTGCACGTAAGATATAATAATAGTCTAATCATAATAGGCCTAATAACAATGTGACATTCCTTTTGTAGGGAGTTTATAATGTTGCTTATCTGTGTGTTTTTGACATGTCTGCCTTTTTCTTTTTTTTTTTTTTTTGTTTTAAACAAAATTTAAAAAAAATAATAATAATAATCTTGTATAAAGCCACTAACATGCACCAGAAAATGTGACATCCTCTTATTTCTCCATCTGCATCTCAAGTTTGCTTGGCAAACATTACACAAACATAGCCTATTATTAAAGTAGCTTTCAGCGACTGCTGTGATTTAGGATTAACGATAAATGAAAAGCATCACCATCTGCTGTATGGGTTCAGTGGTGGAAACAGAGTGGAAGGAGGACAACTTCCCTGTGCAGGAGGATTAAGATGCAGTATGACGCTGGGTTTGGATGTTATCATTAGATTGCCAATCATCTCCATAATTCCCTCTTGACTTTCAACTTGGCTGGCTGTAAGGATTATCGTTGGCCTGTATAGTTTTACCATTTTCCAAAACGTAGCACCAGGCTGGGACATTTTTTGACATTGTAAAAAAATCTTAATATGCTATGGTCCAGTGAGATAATACAGGGCATACTGCCACAGTGGCATAATCAAATCCCCATTGCATATAATGAGGTATAGCTCAGCGAGTCCCACCTATAGCATATTTGTAAAAAATTTAATTTCAGGGTTGAATTTTCACAGAATGAGAACAGAAAGTGGGTAAGCAGCTGTTTAAACACACCCAGAAGGAAGCGGCAGCTCCACTGCTTGTCTCAGTGTATATCCCATTATGTGTTGATAAAGCGTATTGCTCATGTTTGTCAGGGTATAAAGTACAAACTCCACTATCAGTGTGTGCGTGTGTGTGTGTGTGTGTGTGTGTGTGTGTGAGACAAGGGGAGGGAGAGGCTGTTTTTTATAAAGTGTGGCGATACCTTTTTCTTTTTTTTTTTTTTTTTTTACAGCTACAATTTGGAATTGAGCATTGCTCTGCAAAGCTATAGGTTTATTACAGGGTGAGGACATCGTATAGTATACTTAATGTTTGTTTTACTTTCTTCCTCTCTGCATCCCAACCACACCACACAGAGCAGAGTCACATTTCCCTAGGTGCTGCCCAATGGGAGGGACAGACAGTGTGTTTCAAAGCTGATATAGCCTGTGGTAACCACATGCTTCACAGAGCATTATCTCATGTGTGCATTTCAGAAAGCGGTGGGTTTACTGTTTGACCACTGCTGCTTTAAGAGGAAAGTCTTTTCTCTCTGTGGCATTGGAGGGTTGTCATTACTTTTGGGCTCTCAATATAATTATCAGAGGTTACAAGCTGTGCTGCTGCCAGGGATAGAGTGGTTCTCACAAGGGTATTATTTTCATGCGGAGCTCTTTGGCAGTCAGACACAACATTTGAATAATCTTGTCTATGAGGCATATGACTGAAAAATGAATCTCAGCTCAATTTCTGCTCCATATTAGGGTTGTCTGTTCTGGCTGCAAACAATGTGCTCTTGGTGTAGTTATTACAGCGGCTTGTGATTATAAGTCTATCTGACAATCTTGTTTGGGGGAAAATGAAGTTAATTCTACTTGTGTCACTGATGGCAGCTTTTTGTGCCGAGTATTGATTTATGATATTGACAACAGTAATTATATTATGGGAGTAGACGTTGATTTTATTTCTGTACTTCCTGCAAAATATTGAAATGAAGGAACAATGGTATGTTTACAAACCATATTGTAATGTATAGACTGCAATATATATACATATATATATATATGTATATATATAAATATACAAAGTCCATAACACCAGCCTGAATACGTAGGTGAATAATGGTTGATGTACCCTACATTTCTGAGGCCAGTCATAATAAGATAACATCCACTGAAAGGATTGCAACAGATCTGTTGCATATATGTTGCAATCTCCTGTCCCTGGAAAATATATTTCTGGCAATTTGTCTAGATCAGGGTATTCCTACACATTCTTGGCATGGGAGGGCATTGAAGCATGTACTGTACCAGCAGCACACCATTTACCAGACGGCTCCAGGAAATAAAGCTTTGAAAATAAATTGAAGGATAGAGCATGAAAGTATGCCTTCAGCTCCTGGCTTTAAATGACAACATTGGTCAGGGAGGCAGAATTACAGCCGTGTATTGCAGTGGGGCTGTCTACTCGACACGATCCTGCACATGTGTCTGGCAAAGGCTGCAGTTCACCTCAAAACCTTCCACCACATCTATTTCTTGCCCTTCCCAGTGTACATCACATCGGGCTGGATTTGTGTCATGTATTCTGACTGAATGACAAGATCTGCGTGTTTGACAGCATCAGTGAGGGTGATGTTCATTTCTTGTTCAACAAATCCCAGTAGTCAATCCTGTATTTATTACAACAACGGACAAAAGGCAGTGTCAGAATCGGATTACTAAATTACAATTGTACCTCATCTAAACTCGCCTACAATTCTCGTTTATGGAAACAAAACGTACAGTTTCCCTAATGGTTACCAGCCCAATAGCACACAAACCCTCTTCAGAGAGGCGCCCTCATACCTGTCACATATTATCTGGTCAGCACTAAGTCAGTGTTGAAATGCCGGTTTTGGACCAGTGTAATACGCAGATGGTCTCCCTGCTGCAGCTCTGCTGCATCCCACTGACACCATAGTGTGTGTGCGTTTGTGCATGCGTGTGCATGTCTTTAGTGAGGGTCTGCATTTATCTGCACTGAGTGCTCCAGAATGTGTTGTTTCTGTATGTCATTTATGTGAAAATACTGGATAGAAATAGAATCAAGGCTTTAAAATGTAAATATCTTTTCTTTTTCTCTTTTAAAATCAAATGGTAAATAAGTTATTTGAAATTCTCCTTTTCTGTTTCAAAGTCTATCCATTGGCCAATTCAAATCTTACCCCTCTACTTCCCTAGCCAAGCTTAATCACTTTTGCAGTTTCAGTGCCTTTAGAGAGCAATATTTTGAAGCAATAAATTAATATGAACTTTCAATGGAAATTGGAAACACGAAAAAAAAAAAATGGTGGATCTACAAAGGTCTTGGCATGGCTATTGAAAATGGGAAAACAACAAGTTAGTATTAATAATATTCCAGACGTGAGTCTATGTAGAGTCACCTAAATCATCCAGGTAGCTTGAGCAAGACTGAGCGGCTTGTTCAGTTCTAGCAGAGCAGAGAAAAATACACTTAGCTAACAAAGTCAAAATGTTGGGGTGAAATATGTGGTTGTGTTTGGTGCAGCGCAGCAATACCAACTTGGTCATCATCATCATCATTGCTCAGTCAAGGAGTGTGTATACTTAGCTGATAGTGAAAACAGTCTGGTTTTAAGACATCTGTGATTCATTTTCGACCTTTTTGTTTTTTTTAGCTGCTAGGATAGATGTGTTGCCAGTATCTTGCAGTTAGACAGCATTGAAGATATGGTGCAGTGACAGCTGTGCATCTTGTGTTTCATGTGTTTGCAGATGGTCCTTGAAGTCACATCTAGTATGAATTAGTAACCAGCATAGAGAGGAGCGGTGTTTTATCACTGAAGTCCATCATACATTTTCCCGTTTTGATCAGACATACTGGCAGAAGAGTTGAAATGCAGAAACCATCTGAAATGCACATAGAGTAATACGATTTCTGTCTGTAGAGTTCAAAGAAAATGTCACCATTAATTATGTCCGCTATATTTTAGACATGGCTCCTTTTATCTTTGGCACAATACAGATTGTTTAGAAAGAGAAATCCCTGTTCTCATACACGAAAAGCCTGCCCTTTGGTGCATCAGAGTTTCACTAGATGTATTCATTGCAATTTGCACAGGTACAGGACAGTACAGGTACATTAGGGTTAGTCATGGCAGGAGCCATGTACACATTCTTGTATCTCACTCACAGTCAACTTTCTTTTTTTTTATATTTAAAAAAGGGAGAAAGAAAAGCAGTTGAAAAGGCAGCATGAATAAATGCATACTATATGCAAAAAAAAAAAATACAGACTATGAATGATTGCACAATTGATCATTTTACTGTGAATAACTGCACAAACCAATGGACTTGTGAAAGACTCTGTAAGACGGAGATAAAGGTAGTCCCAGAGAGGGAGAGGGGTGAGATGGTTGGATGCAATAATATGCGGCAAACATTTCAGGTTCTCAAGTCCAGATCCTGAAGACTGTCCTGTGTGGGCTGCAACGAAAGCAAGCACGTCTGCATGTGCACTGTTCACTAATGTGCAGACACAACAGACATTGGATGTATTGTTAAAATACAACGACTCAATATCTTTGTTTTGTGTTGTTGGGAAAGGGAAAGTGAAACATAATCGGCTCCATATTACCTCTGTACTTATTATTATTATAATAATACAAAATCGCCAAAAAAGTGTCATGTCATTACATTGCCAGCCGTGTAACAAAATACAGTTGTTACACTCTTTTCATTCTGCTGATATTTGTTTTTATGGGTATTTTACTGTAGGGCTACAGCTTAATGAATAGCATTTAAAGTCAATGAAAAAATACTTGTTTCTTTTGTTTCCTTTTTTTAAATGGTCTAATGGGAAGTTTTAATTAGACGTGACATCATTCTACCCGGATAAATGAAATTACTCCACTCGGACGTCTTTTATATCTTCGGCCTTTTTTCACTAAAATGAGTGATATTGAACACGACTCTGCACAGGTCAAAAAAGGCTCTAAACCTGTTGTCAGCCGTGTACGCGTTTTTATGCCGACACAAGTAATTGTTTTATGTGCTGAATCAGATTTTCTTTTCTTTTTTTTTTTGTCTGCATGTGCTCAGACTTTAGATGTTTTCTCAGGGGATAAACGTCTTAGGTGAGCTTGATCTCCATTCATCACATATTCTCTTTGTCACCAAAGCAAACACCCGCCGGTATCATTTTATTGAATGCCCCTGACTGTTGAGCAATGGAGGGCAACACAATTAATAGCTGTTTTTTGTGTGTGTGTGTGTGTATGTGTGTGTGGGGCGGTGGCTGCGCTAGAATTTTAAATTCTCACTGATCATCAGACACTGCACAAACTCTGAGCTGCTTAGAAATTCTTATTGATGTTCTGTTTTGCGTGTGCGTGTATGTGTGTGCTTGGTTGAGAGCGGGTATGTACAGTGTAGCCTCATGTATTTGCATGCGTGTGTCAGTGTAAGCCTATGCCGGTGTTTGCATCAGAATTGACCCTTAAGAGCCAGATTCCAGACTGAAATGCCATTCGTCATTAAAAAGAATCAGATTGAAAAGCGAGTATTTGGCAGCCAACCAGATGAAATCGCATTCTTTAAACAAGCCGCAGCGGAATAAATCTTTCCGACTGTTGCCAGTGCAATACACAGTGACAAAGCTTCAGCGTTGGGACAATACATTTTCCGAGGCAGCTTGGCCACACATCAGCAAGCTGAGTCTGAAGCCTATTTATTTGTATTTGAAGGCCGACATTCTGTGGAGGGCTTTAGCAACAACGTTTACTCTCAAAACATCCACTTCTCAGTCGAACTGCTTTTTCATAATTTACATAATTATTCATCATTTGATTATATGCACCTATCTTGTCTTTTCCCGTGTAATTAATTCAGCTCTTTCCAAAGTAACAGCGCTATTATGATAAGAAGCAATGATGAGCTTTCGGTATGTCTGGTAATGTTGCAAACAGCATCCAGTGGAACTCGTGCTGAAACAACTCAGAGCGTTGATGTCATTTTATATAAGTAAGTTTCACAATTTCGCTGCCCGTACGTCAGTGCCCACATCCAACAAGTGCTCACTGGTTTTGTCACACTCGTGTGTATTTTATTTCTTTCCCTCTGGCCAGAGGGGTGTGGCGCTGATCTGCTGATGACTGCAAAGGAATGTTTTAACTGAGCAACATGTATCTTCTGGACCGACATGATTCATTATTCACACAGTCAAATGAGTCGTTCAGCAGTGGCGCTGGGAGTTTAATGAGAGGTATTACACTAAACATCTGAGAGGCAGATGAATCATTTATTTCCTGCTGTCTTGTGCATTTGGCATTTGGTCCCATCTGCGTATGTGATGGACCTTTATGTTTAATGCTGTATGATTGTCTCACTGTGTGGACATGTAGCACATGCAGTAACATTTACATCGATTTTAAACATTATAATATAGCACATTTTTGCACTTCTGGTTAGACACTAACTGCATTTCATTGGCTTGTACCTGTACTCTGCACAATGACAATAAAATTGAATCTAATCTAAAAAAAATTTTATAAATAGATGTACAATAAAATGTTTCTGCCAAAGGTTCAAAACCTGTTAAAAAAATAGCTAAATACTGTGAAAAAGCCTCAAATTATTACAAGTATATTGAACGACAATTATCAAAGGATTATTACTATGTTTTTAACTGATGAGTTGACAAAACTATTGCGATGTGTAACTATACCTTGGGTCATAATTCAGACCCCTGAGGAGGATCTTGTAGATCGAAACGTTGCCTTGATAAGAGAAAAAAGGTAAATAAACTATTTATTTGGAGCCTAACATTGTGCAGCGCTTTTGTGTCCTGCAGGTAAGTATTTTGTGTCTTAACCTGAGTATCTTTGCCAGGATGTGCACACACAACATCATTATTTGAGTTTAAAGGTTCACATTTAACGCTGGAAACGACAGCTTGATAAATAAAACGCAAGTTCCCTTTTATTTTCTGTAGCTTTTAACCACATCTCTCGATCTTTCTCAACATATGAAGTTGCTGTGGCGTGAGATGTGGTTAAAGAGTTTTGTCAACATCATTAATATGTTATGAGTAAAAAATACACTGTGGCATTTATGTCATAATAAAAGCCAGGCTATTCAATACATTACTGGCAGTGTTGTATGGTAGCAAATTTTGCCACATTTTTGACTCATTTAGTCACCCGTTTTATTGCAAGTCATTACTTTACCCAGTGGGTACTACAGTAAATTATACGTTGCTACAGGGCATTTACTTCATAACCTCTCTAACTCTTTTTTCCAGCTAATATAGCAGCAGCATCATATATTTCAGGAATGTGTTCACATGATCATAAATCAACCGACGTGTTCCCAGAGGAAAGCCTTACCATGAATTTTAAAATCCAAATTGTATTTACTTACATTAGTTTTGATTGGTGTGTTTTCGGGACCCTGCCAGCGGGTAATATAGATCAGGTGTGTGCCGACACGATGTTTTAGCGAAAAACACGCCGACATCTGCATTGATTGTCCTTGAAGCAGACACACTGATTAGAAGTGTATTCACTGGTGCATCTGAAGAGGCAGCTGCACTGTGTGAATCCATATGCATGATTATAACAGAGGGATAAACAGTGACATAATCATGGCAAAGGGCTCACAGTCAGTCCACTGGGAAAGGGATAGTAATAGAGATTTTAATGAGAGAAAACAGGGCACAGTGTTAACGCCAGTGGGAGTTACAGTAACAGAATCCTTGTTTTGTTTTTTTGGTTTTACAGACCCTGAGGATTACCAGCCGCCCATATGGAAGTCCTACTGTGAGTAATTCATTCATTTTATATGCTGTTTAGCAATGTTTTTAATTGACCTGACTTTGGCCTTTTTTATTGTGTTTTTTTTTAATATCTTTTTTTTAATAACGACACATTTATTTTTGATCTATAAATAACCGAGACTCTTTTCTATACTTGGAAGAATTGGGTTTTGTTGTACACAGTACAATTAGATACGCTGCAGGTTCCAAAAGGCTGCGCACGCACACACACACACGCCCACACAACACATACACACATACGCGCACACAACACATACATGCATAAATGCAAAGCAGCGGATTCCAGATCTGAGTAAAATAGGTTATCATCACCCGGGTAAAAATAAGATTTTCTACCTGCAAAGAAGCTCTGCTGGAAACGGGTCCTCAGAACACCCACCTCATTATACAATGTTTTTGCAATGTGGGAGGAAATGGATATGACTCCACGGAATATATGGTGCCTTTTGTTAAAGCAGCACACAAATCATTTCAGCTGGAAAATGTCTGTCCTTACAGTGATGTTACATTTGAACCAACTACAATTTAAAGCTTCTTATATACATTGTTCCGGTAGTAAAATGTCTCTTGCCTCTCCCATCTTCTCTGAGGTATTTTTAGAGCTCACTGTGTCGCAGGAATGGATGATGTCCAGATCTTGCTGGTTGGCTTAAACCAGCCTGACAAAACATGAAAACTCCCAGTCAGGAGTCTTCCTTCCTCTGCCTGGAGAATCTGACACGTTTTTTTTCAGACTTGGCTCAACCTCACTCAGCGATTTTTCTCACAGTTGGTAGAAAAGAAGACACTGTTGTAGTCTTCAGCCCTCATCCACGTATCACAAGGTTATAGACTGTTAGACTGTACGTGTAAGTGTAAAACAGTAAAGACTGTTAGCATTGCAGAATTGTTTATATAGAGTCTGGTTTGGAAATGTGTCAGTTTGTCAGAAAAAGGTGAAACTCAAGACACATGAAGAATTAAAATGTAGATGTGAAGAGAGGAACCACACTCCGCTGCTGATTATTCTGTTGAGGTAATATTTCTATCCTGACAGACATCTAGTTCTGGGGATTGGCAGCAGTGCTTTGGCTTCTCTCCCTTTTTGATCACTAATTGTAATGTACTTATTCTGTGAGGCCGCTGAGGTGTTTATGGTGATTACTCCGACTGGCACAAATCCCAATTTTCTAATTCATTTTTCACTTTGCTTCACTGATTTACTTCGAGTTTCCCACATACTTTAAGTACATCTAATTCGGAGAAACTTGGATTTGCAGCATGCGTGTGTATTTAAAAGTGTAAGTATTTGGGTTTTGCAGTATTGTGGACTTGCAAGTGCACATTAGGTAAGTTCCTAACAGGTTTTAATTCACACAAATGGATTTCAGATATATGGCTCCGGCCATGTAAAGCCCTGACTGCTTAGCTTTGCTTGTATAAGCTAATGGCTCCTGTACCGCGTTACCTTTGTACTGAGTCAGAGCTGCAGTCAGAAAACGAGACTAAAGGCTGTTAAGTGGAGATATTGTTTGATGTCCAGGAGTGTCTTAACGTCTGGAAGCTGCACTGCATCATTTAGTTTCCTGCTTCTTAAATGTGTGTAGAGGTTGTTATTTTGGTAAGAAATCTACAAAATGTATCTAATTATAACTTGCGCTGAGTTGTGTAAATAACTCTGAGGGGCAGAGGACCTTAATTAACAGCCATGTGTTTTTTCTTGCAGTGTACCAGCTACAGCAGGAAGCACCGAGACCAAAGAGGATCACATGTCCTCAGGAGGTCTGTACATCTGTATACAAGAGGCTACTGTATAGGGCAGACATTATTCGTTTTATATTTTCAACCATTTATTTGTAAAATATGAGCAAATAACAACAAATGCCTTGAGCCTTGAGAGTCAACACAGACAACCTGTTATACCTCCCATTTGAGAAGCTTGAAACACCGGTTGTTTGGTATTTTACTATTTTGTCACGACTGTATATGGTTGAAAGGAAATGCACAAACGACAGATACAAAAAGTCATAATAATGAAACTGAATTTATATTTTATACTTCATACAAAAGATGTGATACAACATGCTTCACAAAATATGGAGAGAAAAGAACACATTAAAAGACAGACCAGAGAAATAACATTAAAACACAGGAGTATGATTTATTTTTCTTTCTTTTTTTTTGTCATATGACAAACTACTAAGGTTCAAACTGAACTACCTGCTGGCTTTTTTTATTTTCAAAACCAAGAGTTTTTTTTCCCCCCTTGCTTCCAAAACCAGTCTACAGCCACACTGCATTTTCAGACTCAGTTGCACTCTCAGGTTTTAGCCTGGAAAACATTCACTGAGAAGTGATTGAGTCTGGCAGCTGGAAGCCAAACCAATCAGTAACCTGTGGGGACGACTCGCTGCCTCTCCAAACTCCCGAACCTCAGGAGTTACTGTTTAAAGTCGGCGCTATACTAGAATTAGAAAATCAATCACGATCCTCCCACTGCATGGTTTATTCTTCGCCTTAAATGTGTGATGAAATGGAAAAATACCCCTTTTTTAAATCGCATCCCTGTTTGTATTATGCACCAATTTAACAATATATGCAGAAAAAAAAAAAAAAAAAAAAAAAAGTTATCTTATCTCAATCTTATTTTCTTCTTGAAAAAGAAATGTACTTACATTCGCTAGTACCAACCAATTTCAACAAGTGTGCACGCAGACCTCTGTAGCTCCGCATCGAGCTACATTCTAAGCCCGGCAACTTTGCAGAGGTTATCAAATGTGAAAGGATTTGATTTAAAACCCTCTTGTAACTGTTCAACGCTCTTAACTTCCATTTCAATGGGACTTTAAATTGGCCTTTAAATGTATTTAATTCAGCCTCCTTTGGACTGAAGGAGGGAACTGTAATCATCTGTTATGTAGCAAGCACATTTTAAACCTAAAAGATATAAAAGGATCACAAATTCCAAGTCTGTCTTTGAAAGGGGGAACTTTGTGATAAGACTTTGATATCCACTTGTCTAACAGCTGAAGCGTCACATGAGCTTCATATAAACATATTTCCGCATGGCACTAGATGTGTGGATTTTGTCTCATCACTTGCATGGGAAGCACATCAGAAAGGGATCGAGAGGGAATGATTACAGCAAGCATATGGGCGCCTGATTATTTTCTTTTAAGGGTAATAAGCATAGGAACCATAGTGCACACAGCACTACACTTTGAATGCACAGCATCGTTTATTGCCCCAGCTATGTGGATGAAGCTGAGGGACAAGTTACTCTACTTGTTCCTGCAGCCCTCACTGAGAGAACTGTCAAGCTCCTATTGTACAGCCTCGCAGAAATGAGCCATGTCTCATCCTATTTTGAGTCTTGCCACGCTATGATGAGCAAATTGAAAGTTGTGGGCTGGCAATGTGAGATTAGTGCCTACCCGTATATTCAAAGCACAAAATGGAGTTTGACGCATACTAAATCCATTATGATCATAACTGAGTTTTAAAAGAGATTCTACACTCTCCGATGTAGCTGTGAATGGAAAGGGGGGGGGGGGTTGGAATAAAACATTTTTTTAAAAAGTTAGATGAGAGAGATTTTTCAGCCGCGTTCTTTGATTTGTAATGCCGACACGCTGCACACACCGGCGTGACACAGTGAAACACTAAATATTAATTGTTTGCAGCTGGCCATCCATCACCAGCTGCTTTGTAGCACTGCCTCTAATTTATCTCCACACTCTGTGATTTGGCTTTATGGTTTGGTAGCTGCGAATAGACACGGGGGCACAGATGGAGATAATCTGCCCTGTGGTGTGGAGTCCTTTATCTTTCACACAGGCTGTAAGAACAATTCGCAAAGCCATTTAATTGAGCTTTCATATCCTATTGCTCCAGCCAATATGTCTTCTTCTGCTTTACAGATGGAGAGCAGACCCAAGTACTACGGCAGAGAGTGAGTGTGACTTACTACTCATCCTTTTTATGCCTTTTTTTTTTCTTCTTTTTTTTTTTTAAATATTCCTGTGCAGTGAATGTTTTTAATTCATCATTACTGCCCTGCATTAGATGTGTTTTTTGGGTTTAGGTGGGTGGATGTGTATATGTGTGTCTATTTGGTAAGAGTCTAACATTAAAAAATGTAAATCTCATTGAGGATAAAATGACATTGGAGTAAGATTTATACCTCTCTCTCTCTCTCTCTCTCTCTCTCTCTCTCTCTCTCTCTCTCTCTTTTTTTTTTTTTTTTTTACAGGTTTCATGGCATGATCTCTCGAGAATATGCAGATGAGCTTCTGGCGGGATCAGAGGGTGCTTACCTCATCAGGGAGAGCCAAAGACAGCCAGGGACACACACCTTGGCCTTAAGGTACCAACACCATCAGTATTCAGCACAGAATCCTCTGGACGGTCGGCCCCATCAGCAGCCCAGTCCTCGCTCAGTCTCCACCTCGTTCACTTTTATTCACCCACTCAACCGATTCCACCTCCTACTCTTCCTTTGTGTATCTCATTCCAGGTTTGGGCACCAGACCCTCAACTACAGATTGTTCTACGACGGGAAGCACTTTGTCGGGGAGAAGAGGTTCGAGTCGGTGCATGACCTTGTGACGGACGCACTCATCACTCTCTACATCGAGACCAAGGCGGCGGAGTACATCGCCAAAATGACCACTAACCCCATCTACGAGCAGCTTGGTTACACGTCGTTGCTCAAGGACAAGATGGTGCACAGGCTGAGCCGTGTACGCACAGAACCACGCAGGGTCACCTTCCAGAGAGATGAAAGGGTGAGTTTTATAACTAGCTGTACTTGCGTGTGCACTGTGGGCGGTGGAGCGTAGAGCAGCTGTTTTTTGAAAGGTACAAAATTCAAACCTCTACCTTGTTGAAGTGTCCTTGAGCAAGGCACTGCTTCACAGACGCTGTTGTGCGGCCGACCTGCTCTCTATCTAAAGCCCAAACGAAATGTCAATGAATCGCTAAACAGGTTGACAGATAAATGTCAACGATATTGATAAATAAATATTTGTGTAATGATTTTATCAACCTGAAATGCTGACGTTCTCAAATGTGCTACTCTTGTCTATTTTTATTTGGCTTTGAATGATTAGTTTGACATTTTGGGAAATGGGCTCATTCGTTTTCTTGCCGAGAGTTTGATGACTAGATCAATACTCATGTTTGCCAGTTAGCTTAACTTGGCATTGAGTGGAAATGGAGGGAAACGTGTAGCCCGTCTCTGTCCAAAGGGGACAAAATACACATACCAGCACATCTAGGGATCACTAATTAACATGATATATTTTATTTGTTAATCTGCACAAAAAGAGGTGTAACAACGACACATTGGTGTGTAATAGCGGGTTAAGTGCCGGACTATTTCTTGGCCTGGATCAGTAACTTCCTTGAGTTTTATTGTTACCCTGAGGATGCCAGTCAAGCTCCACGAGAGTAGATTTGATCGTCTAACTGCATGAAATGGAGTAAACGTATTGCTTTGAATTTAATATCTTGGGGTTTTGGTCTGTTGATTGGACAAAATGCGTAAATTGAAGATGCAACCTTGGCCTCTGGTAAACTTGTGATGGGCCTTTTTATACTGTTATTTGACATTTTAGAGACTAGTGAATCAATGAACAAAAGAAAAAGAATCAATAGATTCATAGAAATAATTTATCTCCAGCTCTATCTCTATCATCCTTGTTAAGCTTACTCATTATTTCATTGTAACACTAAAACAAATATTTGATTGAATGACAAACTTGAAGTTTGTCATTCAATATTTCAAGAACGTTTAAGAGCCAGCCTTGAAAACTGTTTTCAATGTGTCATCACAGGCCCTTTAACTCTTAATTTAATTATCCAAAGACTTTCTTACCTACACTCCTAATAAGACTAATATTTTTATTTTTCTAAATGTAAATTTAGCAAATGATCTGGTACATTTCCCCTCCTCCCCGTGACACACACTGTGTAATACCATGATTTTGATTTCAACGCTGCTGAACATTACCAGTACATTTCAAGTAGGATGAGAGTGCTACTGAGAGGACACTCTGTCCTGTGAGTGAGACGCACAGTATCCCTGTAGCCCTGGGTGTGTTCACTGCTGCCATGCTTGGTTGCTTCCTCTGAAAGGTAATGATGACCAAGGGGACTGGGACTTTGCTCTGCCTGCCATGCATATCAGACGCACTGATCTTGGGTGAGACAAATTGGACATTGTATTCACTGGCACTCGTAAGCTGTTGTCGAATTAAAGTCTGTGAATGATTTATAGATGAGGAAAGAGGCAAATCTGTTTTCTTGCTGGAGGAAAATCCTAACTATCCTTCCACTAGGTGGCAATCTTAACTTGTTTTCTGACCTGATGATGGGCACTAAGATTCAACACCCAGCCCTTATTTTTATTAACGGATACTAATATTTTCTTCTTCAGAGATTTGATGAACTGTATCCTTAATAGTAGTAGTAATAATAATATCTTTATCTATATAGCACTTATACAACACAAAGTTACAAAGTGCTTCACATAGCAAGCAAAGAACATGTAATGCATTACATAAAAACACAGCAATGAAAACACTACCACATAACGAACCACCAAAAGTAAAAAAAAATGAAAATAAAAAAAAAGAAGAAGGTAAACAGAATTAAAAAAACTATAATCGGATGGAATCAGGGAGTGTGGTACGATGTGTCTCTCAGCTTGAAGACCAGATATTTTGCTTTGGGGGATTTTTCGAACTTCCAAATGTCAGTAGATGTCAGCCAGTGACGGACACATGGCAGCTCTGTCAGCAGGAGCATCCGTTGCAGTATTAATATCGTCAGTCTTCAGTTTGGCCGCTGTGACTTGAAACACGAGCCATTACTGCCTATGGTCAGTGGGCAGTCCATTGATTTATAGTGGTTTGCAATGGGCTTAGAGCAACACATGCCACAACCAACATCTAGGAAGCCCTCAGAGCAGAGGACTGCCCTCACAAAGGCTCCAAGTCAGGCTTGATTAACACAGTGCGTTATTGAACAGTGTCCAGCACTGTTGCGCTCTGTTTGAGTTGCAGCTCTAATGTTTGAAACTGCGTGGACGGCAGCCTCCAATTAACCTCCACTTAGCAAGTACATTTAGAGCACGTCTCTGTCTAAATGTCAACGCTTTTTGTAAAACCGACCTCAAATTCCTCCTGCCAAGTTTTATACATGAGGATCTGAGTCAGTGACAGCTGTGATGAGGGCAGGCTTTGTCAGACAGCGTTTGAAAACCACCTGCCAGTCAAGGGAGGAAAAACATTTTCTGTCCGCGCCAATGTAACGTGTCCAAGAAGCAAGAGACTCGGCCTTGACGGCTCAAATCTGTGGTTGCTTTTTGAACTTTATGTTTACCAATTACACAGCCACGCCCTGAGGCATTACAGCCACAGTGGCTTCACTGTATAGTCAACATTCACGTGTATTTACTCAGTGTCAGGTTGATACCACCATATTGCCGTAACTGCAAATTCTTGTGTAATTAAAATACTCCCAGAAGGTGTGTGTGTGTGTGTGTGTGTGTGTGTGGGGGGGGGGGGTTATGTACTTGACTCGACCAGTACATCAACCTCCTCCTGAATTTACTTCTTTTTGCATGTGCAGGAATTTCCTCAGTGGCCAGGAACTTTGCCTGTATTGCTCCTGACACTCTCCACACTGGCTTAATCTCTTGACAGGCTGTGGCTCTGTGCCCTGAAAATACTTCAGAAGATATTGTCATGTTGTTTGTTTGTTTTGTGGATAATAACCTGTTCTCTCCCGAGAGTTTCACGCTATAAAAATGCAAAATAAGCCATTTACGTGTTTTTTAGCTGTAAGAATGTGAAAGCGCTCCTCGCCCTGTATTGTAAGCGTACACCTTTCCACACTTTAGAAGTGGTTATTTTCAGCCACAGCTATAGAAGACAAAAGTGGCAATTTATTCCATTTTTGAATAATGGCTGATATGTTTGACTGCTATATACCCTTCACGGTATGTCTTTTTTTTTTTTCTTCTTTTTGTCAGAGATGTTGTTAGGGCTGTTTTGTTAGGGATGTGGGGAGTTGTATTCTGTTGTCTCACTGTGTCAGTGCCCACTGTGCCATTTTCCCATGATTCCAAGTGGTCCGTCACAACAGAGTCCGCTCAGCTGTGCTCTCACAAAGCCTCGCAGGAATGAAAGAGCCAAGCCACTGAAAAGAAAGCAGAGCTTGTTGTGCGACCACCTTTTGTGTCCTTTCTTCCAAGCTCTTCTTTAAGAGACAAGAAGCCATCTGCCTGCAGACAAAGAGCGCGGCCCTCGTCCTCCCTCCCTCCAACCTCGCAAGGCTAAAATATCTCAGAGGGGTCTATTCCTCATCTGTCCCCTCATACCATAGAATTCAGCTCTACATCTAAGTCTGTGTAGGTCTTTTCAAGGAATGTCAGCCACAATGACAAATATCTTCACCTGTCCTGTCACTCTCGAGCTATCAGCCGGTTAACTGTTGCTCTGTTGCTTTCAGAGACAAAAATAAATAGCTGGTACACAAAAGGCCCACAGCCATTCTTTTTTTTCTTTTTTTTTTTGACTTTGCTACTTTGCTACTTTATGTCTGAAAGCTGCCAAATATTCCTTTTTCATTTTATCTCAGCTTTGCAGTTGCCCTTTGGGTCTTTTTGCTCTTCGCTTCACCACTCTGCTCCAGCTCTTTATCATCGCGCATCTAATGCTTACTGGCTGTAGGACCTCTCCTCGCTGTTTGATAAATCAGTTCGACCCTGTTTTTTGTTGCGATGTCCTATGTTGATCCTTGGCTGTTGGCTGTAAAATAGCTGTTTGGCATAAGACATTGCAGATGTTTGTTATTTGACATGTAGTTTGCACTGCTGTCAGTGGTGTGTACCGCCCTTCAGAGTTTCTTGATTAATTAAAAAAGCTGAAAACCTTCTGGTGCTGTTTAGTGGTTGTTTACCAGCAGAGCTAATGGTGACAAATTCAGCATGAACATAGCAACCACCCCCCACTGCCAAAATACTATATGGCTGTAGACCGGCAAATGAGCCCGCTGTGGGATTTTACTTGGATTTGGGCACTGCGGGATTATTCCCTGTGTAAGGATTATGGCAGTAATCCCTCCCAATCCCAGTTGATGGTCTGGCTCTGCTGGTCCTCTGAGACTAATGATTGTGATTGGCGGGAGTAGTCTGCAGTCACGAGTGTCTGGAAGATCCAGTCTGGACGGCAGGGTGGGGAATTCCACCGGCCGACTGACATAGCTGGGGGTCAAGATCTGTTTGAATTACGAGGACACAGCCTCTGCTCTGTCAGGCCAGAGAATCTTTGGTCCGTCTTTGAGCAGTCGACTGACCCCTTTAGGAGACCCAGTGCTGAGCTGCTGGCAGTTGAGTATTATCTCCAGTTAAGTGAAGTGGAGTGTGTCCGGAAGGCAGCGTGCTAATGGGAGTGTGCTCTGTGCTATAAAGAGGGCGTCTGCACTATTGATCCTGCCTTACAAAGCTGTTGAGCTGTGTGAAGCGGTCCTGACAGCTCCTGACCGCCCTCACTCGCAACCTCCTGGCCCCTCCCTATCAGGGACCCTGTTCTCTCTCTCTCTCTTTCCTTTCTGGGCGTGTGAAAGAGGGCCATTGTGTGAGGCACACTCCTGCCCTCAGGCCGCACACTACCGATCCCGTCCCCCCCTGCTCTTCTTGCTTGTTGCTGCCGCTGCCGCTGCTGGATTCAGACCAGATGCAGAGTCAACCCTGTGCTGGCTGTCATCATTCGCCCTCCTGGGTCAGAGAGGAGTGGAGTGTAGCTGCCTCGTCTGCGCTGGGCTGTTGCCGGCAGCGTCTGCTGCACAGCACCACCGTCTCGCCTCCACATCTTTCCCCAGAGGAGATGGAGAGTCTGTGGGATCCCGAGCAGGCGAGCACGGACGCTGAAGACAACAGAGGCGGGGAGTTGATTACCCACAAGGCTAAAAGACAAGAGAGGAAGCGTCAGCAGCTGCTGGCTTTGGCTCTGGGAGTCAAACTGGGGAGCAAGGGAACTTTTCTGTGGAAGCCTATTAAACTGTTGGCCTCCTGTCCACAGATCTCCTCACCTCTGGTGCAACGGAGTGCCTTGAAAGACACACCGGAGAAGCAGTGCTCCTATGAGAAGATTCACAACTTCAAGGTGAGCAGGTTTTTGTTAATAAAAGTTTAATGGCTGCTGACGATTTACATTTTTAGGTGTCTTAATAACGATTTCTTTTTATTAGCCTGCACAGTTTTTCCAGTCGTTAAGTAATCCATAAGAGTGATGCATTTACAGATGTCTTTTTGCCTGCCTCAGATGTTTGCTTGTCATCATAGACCTGTGTGTGTGTGTGTGTGTGTGTGTGTGTGTGTGTGTGTGTGTGTGTGTGTTGCCGTTTTGATGAGAGCACATGCAGCTGACACCCATATGTACTGAGGGGAACTAATGGATACACTACGCTGCAACCCATTAGCGGAGCACATTGATTAGCATTGATTTTAAAGCTTTCACAGATCCATTTTTGTTTTAGGCTCCGGATTTTGTAAAAAGCAGTTATAGAGTTGAAAAGTGTCGTAGAGTTCTCCATCCAGTTCTCCACTGCATCGGACATTGTGGAAAGCAGAATAGATTTATGGTTCTTTAAATATACAAAGGAGAAGTTAGGGATACTTTGCCTCCGGGTGCCTTAACATTCTTGCAATTGTATCTTGGGTTTCAGTGAACAGGCAGGAGATAATGACCCCCCCCCCCCCAGCTTTTTGTATACTTGTATACTTCAAAAAGAACAAAAAACATCCACTCACCACCTGCTATATGCCCTCTTCCCTCATCAGTCTACTACTACCTATTCAAAGTACCAATGAAGGTGTGTGTATGTGTGTGTGCCGCAGGTGTGGCTCCCATTTGCCATCTTATCTCTGCTTGTAGGGTGCACAGTCGGTGTACATCTGTTATTTTGACTTGCAGGCTTGCCTCTGTGCCTGCCTGCATGTATCCGATTGCCCAGTAGCAGATGCCAGACACATTATAGTAAATCCTTTAATCTGCCTTGTGTATACAAATGCTCTCATTTGGCTAGGGGTCCCATCCTCTGTAGCTTGGCATCACAAAGTAATCTCTGTCCGGTACATCGAAATGTCCCATTTAGACTGGACATAGCAACGACTTGCAATGTGTAGTGTTTGTGTGATGAATAACCATGCTGTTTCTTAACCCCAGGTACACACCTTTCGAGGGCCGCACTGGTGCGAGTACTGTGCCAACTTCATGTGGGGCCTCATCGCCCAGGGTGTCCGCTGCTCAGGTAACTAGACACCCCAACATCAAAGTCACATGTCATGTATTACACAAAAAATGTCACACAAGCCTCGGATTACACAAGTGTGATCTGTGGCGAACTCTGTTCTGTCACGGATGATTCACTTGTGAGTGCTGCACAACAATCAATAAATATATATATATATATATTATAATAATAATAATAATAATAATAATATAATAATATATATATATATATTATAATAATAATAATAATATATATAATAATATATATTATAATAATATATATA
>CALSCE010009506.1:7630764-7749497 GCA_943593645.1 Bovichtus variegatus
ATAATATATATATTATAATAATAATAATAATATATATATTATAATAATAATAATAATATATATATTATAATAATAATAATAATAATAATACAGCACGAGGCGACACCAAGGCCAGTTTAAATAAGTGAGTCAAGTAAAGGCTTTAACAGAGACCACAGATCTACTAATGGCAACTCTGTGTTTTTATATGCTATTTTCTAATTTCCTTATTACTGGTTACTCTGCAAAGAAAAAAATGTAATGCAGTATGCTGACATCATTTATATCCAAATGTAAGTTATGTTTCCCTGTCGACATAAATGACTAAAAATACTGTATGTAGACGATGATAAAATGCAGGTCAAACGCAGGTCGAATTTTCTGTAATTGCTGACCAAATATAGCAGCAGATCTCTGATTGATTGCGTATGAGAGTTCCATGGAGTTTTCAAGGCCTTCATGGTCACAAGATTCGTTCGCTGCACAGACAGTCATGAAACCGATGTGCACACCAGCGGACTCTGTGGCTTTCTCCCTAAACAGAGTGTTTGTTGTTTTGCCACGCTGATAAGCCAGAGGCAAACACTGGTATCATCAGACACCTCATGTGCTATAAGAAACCAGAGAGAATTCTCTGTCCTCTCTCACTCGCTGTCAAGCGTCTAATTTTTTTACCCTTATCTCCTGCTACACTCTCTCTGCGAGCACAGGCTGAGAGCAGGGAGCCCATCAGAACAGCGTTAACGTCGCTCAGGCAGTAAAAGCGACTTTGTGATGAACAATTTCAGCCGGACAAGTATGGCTCCGTCATTCCAAGTTGTGGCGCCACACAAGCAGACGTACTCCTCACACACACACACACACACTCTCTGCTCTTTCCAGCTGCCCTGCACACTTCATGTGACTGCAACAAGAATCCCCGCCCATGCTGCCATCATGCTCGCTGTTATCTACCTTTGGCTCAGCACATGGAGACAGCTTAGCTGCGGCTGTGCTGTCTGACAGTGTAGTTTATCATCACTGACTCTGGGAAACCTTTTCAAACTGCTGTCTTAAGCCCGCTATGATGGTTGTGTTATCATCAGTCAGAGACTCATCGCTCCCTCTCTCCGCTCACTCCGTTTATCTCCCTCTTGCTCTTCTAGATTGCGGGCTGAATGTACACAAACAGTGCTCCAAACTGGTTCCCAGCGACTGCCAGCCGGACCTGCGCAGGATAAAGAAAGTGTTCAGCTGTGACCTCACCACGCTCGTCAAAGCTCACAACACGACACGACCCATGGTGGTGGACATGTGTATCCGAGAGATAGAGCTGAGAGGTAGAATGGAGTCAATCACATTAAAACGCATCAATCACTTCAGGGAAAAGAAAGCTTTGATTAGTAAATGCTCAGTTTAAGTATTCTGCTCTTTTAAAAAATCTCATGTATAATTTTGTTATAATAGTTGCCTATATTTCCTCCGGTTAATTTTTTATGCCTACGCCGCAGAATTGGAAGCAGGAAGCTGAATAAAATCCACCCCCCAAAAAACTGAGACTGCTTCCCAATTTTTCTTTTGCAGGTATGAAATCTGAAGGTCTCTACCGAGTGTCTGGCTTCTCAGAGCACGTAGAGGACGTGAGGCTCTCCTTTGACCGAGGTTTGTTGATAACAGATTTATTTGCCCCCGGATCTTTCCGCTCTCTTGAGGTTTTGGTTCACGGGTTCATATTTTTTTAAATGAGAAGCTTGTTTCAGCTGCAGTACAGCACAAAATGTTATTTGGTCACACAACAACATTCAGCCTTTATTTATAATTGTATCCAAATATAACATGTCAGTGACTGCATTTTCTTTCATCAACAGATGGTGAAAAGGCTGACATCAGTGCCAGTGCCTATGCAGACATCAACATTATTGCTGGTGCTTTGAAGCTCTACTTAAGAGACCTTCCCATTCCAGTCATTACATTTGACTTGTACTCCAAATTTATTCAAGCTGCAAGTAAGAGCCCCTTCACTCTGGGCTATTCCATGCCATTACCGTGTTACTGGTACCCCGCAGTGCTCTGATACTAATCGTGTTACTTATTTGATGTAGAAATTCCAAATGCTGAATCCAGACTGGAGGCCATCCACGAGAGTTTGCTGCAGCTCCCCCCAGCCCACTACGAGACCCTACGCTACCTGATGGCTCACCTCAAGAGGTCAGTTCATACACACAAGTCATCAATACAAGGACATGCAATGCTTTTAGTTCTTTTATGCAAGGAACTAAATTCAAATCCCTTGCAAAGACCAAAACCAACAATGAATTATTCCTGCTAACAAGTATTGCATGTATGGCCAAAGCAGGATACAATTTCTCTTTGAGCATAACCCTCCGTGCCATAGACCTCCATTGTTGTCCAGAAAAAGGTTGCTCTTGAGGATATATAAACTCATTACAATGAACATGGGCACTGCAGTTAATTTTGAGTTGATCCCACATACACTTTACTACTGCCATAAATACTCAGGAGAACATTGTATTGTACTGTATTTTCACACATATCAGTGGGAAAATATTACCCGGAAAATTCACAATTACTCAGGTGCTAAAAACTACAGTGCCCAGCTGTTTAAAGACATTATTTAGCGTATAAAAAAATCATTTTAACTCATTCTTGCCACAGAAGGAGTACAATAGTCTAAAAGTATTGAGAGATGGACTAACACATTTATTCTTTTTTTTGTCTCTTCATGGGATTTGTTGAAAATAAGTGAATAATTGCAATGCCAGATTCAAATATTTTACATTTCACTGTTTTTGTATTTTGCCTAATTCTACACTCCTTACAAAATAGTTATCTCCTTTTTGTTTTTACAGGGTGACACAGTTTGAAAAGGACAATTTAATGAATTCTGAGAACCTGGGGATTGTCTATGGTCCAACGCTTATGCAGCCGCCGGAGCAGAATGCCTTGACAACCCTGAATGACATGAGGCAGCAGAAACTGGTGGTGCAGCTTATGATAGAGCATGAAGATGTCTTATTCTAAGGACTGAGGCATGCAGGCCTTATTACAGAAACAAAGGACATTTATTTATTCTGTCAAAGAGGAAATGCAAGCCACCTTGATTCTAATGAAGTTTCGGAATAGTTTGTAATCAGATGTAACTTGAAACGCTTCTTTCTCGCATGACTGTTTTAGTTGAAGTTGGACTAGTGTTGACATTGTCTTGTTACTGTAAGTTTTTGGGGTTTTCGTACCCAGCCAAGACCATCATTTTTATATTCGGAAAGGATCCAGTATTTTAAACTACCTACAGTGCTGTTCTCCCCTCTCTTTAATTTGAAGAGACTCTGGTGTAGACTCGGTCATGACAGCACTGTGTGAAATCTTCCCCAGGCCGACTGTCAATCAGCGCTGGTGCTGTATTAAACCAAGCCTCACAGCAGCAGCCTAATTAATGTTCCCACATTACATGTGTGCATATTGTGATTTTAGCGGGAACACTGGTTAAAATGTAATTGTAGATAAAATGGGATCATGTCATGATCAATATTTTAACTGTGTGTACTTAAAAAAAAAATTAAATATGAGACAATTGGGCGCTCATGAAGCACTTTTTTGCAACAAGTGTAAAGATTTATTTTGTAAAGATGTTTATTTTTGTCTTTTACTCTGCATCTTGTTCTTGTGTCACAATAATATATACTGTTAAAAAATGATGATTGTTGAATTGATGTCTAAATGCAAAACTGATCACAAGAGGAAAAAAATAATCCGAGGAGAGACGGTTTGTGAACTTAACATTTTGATTTGCAATGTACTCGGTGTTATGGTGAGTACATACTGGTCACACGTTGCTTGCCAGTTTTGTAGAATTTCAGTTTACATGGTGTAATTTTGCATAATTTCAAGTGAAATATGATCTGGGCCCATTTTCTTTATGTATGCCAGTAACATCGCTCGGTGCAGCAGTAGTTGCCGTTAACTTCACTGTGCCATAGAGGTTAATATTCATGCTTGCAGCTGTACCGAGCATGTTTCTCTCATAGTTGTTTTTGATGTGATTTCAGTCAATTCTTTCTACAAATCCATTTTATCAAAATGTATTTTTGTGACGGTTGCAATTAAAAACATGTAATTTACCAAATGTTGTTTTATTAAAGGAAAGAAAACTTCGGTTTAAAATAGTGTGACCTGTTTTAACATAATCTGACCGTGGATCAGTGAAGAAAGGTCCAGCCCTATACTGGTGATGATTGCTTGGAACCTGAAGCACAGTGAATCACAGGTATGTGGTTAACAACCTTTTTTTTATCTTGTGACCGCTATTGACCTATCCTTGACAGGTATTTTACCTGGAAGGCCTTATCTAATATTCTATCTCTGTCTTCCATACGACCTACCCACTCATCCAGTTTTACCTGCAGGTCTGGTCAGCTGGGTGGAATATTTCCAGCCACCATACAAACTGAGAAAACCAGTGATTCTCTTTGTGAGAGAAGACGTGCTGTAGTTGCACCACATAAGTCACACTATGGCTTGCTACTTTAAAGGTACTCTCTCTTACAATGTTTGTGGTTCCTAAGAATATCACTGGTGCCTGTCAGAATGTAATTTCCACAGGAAGTCTCTTTTATTTATTTAAGGAGTTGCAATAGGATTCATTCCTGTTTTAAGTTATTGACTAAAATAACAGATGAAATGCACACCTGCAGTATGTCTCCTTGCAACAGTATTACTCAATTTTCATGGTGCGATTTTCATGTACCTCCTATGTAATGGAGCAACTGTGACGTCTTGCAGTGGCGTTAATACTTGATACTTGAGTACTGTAAGCATGTGGTGCTTGTTTGTAGCCTTTGCTGTTGTGGGGGGAAGTGATTGCATCCTCTTCTATTTCAACTGCATCATCAGACAGAATTATTACTATTTTTTTTTTTTTTTCAATTCAACTTGGGAGGCTTACTAGGATGGGTTGAATGCAGTTTAAATGTCACTGTTTGTGCTGTGTACATGTGTGTGACCATTAAAAGAGGATTCAAAATCCTCCTTTTGTTTGTTTTAAAAAGATTAATTTAATCGAAATATTACCAAGCTTTAATGTGTATGCTTTGAGGAAAAGAATGGAAGAGCACCGACAGCCATCACACATCTCACACACACATCTCACACACACATCTCACACACACATCTCACTGGCTTCTTTAACCTTTGAAACTTTGTGCTTCCTGTTGATGCTTCACAGCTGATTCCATCCTAACTGCTGCCTACTGACAGACTATTGAGCCTTATGCTACTTCTGCTCTTCCTGTTGTAAAGCTTTAGTGTACGTTACATATTACCTGTGGTTGCCTATATATAGATAAAGAGTTTACTACAAATTATAGGACATTTTATTTTTACAATTTTATTTTAGTAATCTGATGCCAGCAAGTATTTTTTCTTTTCATAACTCCATGGAAAACAAACGGGAAGTTGTCTAAGTGGACTCTCATGATATTGGGCATGCAGTGAGTAATTTGACAGAGCCGAGTATGATGGGTTTTCCCCTTCATGTTCATGGATTGTTCTTAAATGACTTTAATAACTATTTGAAAGCGTTTCTTACTCAGGGTTCAACGAGACCATTTTGGATAGTTTGTGACTGAACGCTTTCTATACAAGCCTCCTGCGTACTTTACCGTGATTCAAACCTGATGGCATGAAATGATGTGTGATTGTACTTTTGATTTGGCAGAAACTGAATGAGATGGACTGCTGAAGGTACACTGTTGCTGTTTTGTTTTGAGATTTGATCAAGGTTTGTAAGTATGAAACAAAAGTCTAGGACAAGAGTGCCCTCTAGTGATTGATGAAGACGTACACAGAGAAGAAGTACCATCATCCAGTCACCAAGTCTGACTGCATACAGTAGACCTTTACAGGTTCAGTTTTCCGCACATGTATCCTAAAGATAATAAAATAACTGTACATAAAGCGCTGTTTAATTGAAAACTTTTAATTTTAATAAAAAATCAATAACAAAAAAGTCCAATACTGTAGCCTAAATTCATCTGTGGTGTCATCAGTGCAGAATGGAGATATAAAATAATTCTAGATCTCATTTTCCATGATAAGTTAAACCAGAAGAACAATACTGTTAAATTGCAGTGTAAAAAAAAAACAAAAAAAAAAACAAGCCCAATAACTAATTCACAATTCCTCAAGTCAGGTCACTATTATTGAGGAGATTCATCAAACAAACAGCAGATGAAATCACTCCTTTAGAGCTCATCGTGTTGGTAAGTGAATTCCCTCGCAGATATAAAACCATCTTTATCTTCATCCTCATTCTTGAAGATGTCATCGACCATCACTTCATGGTTTGTGTCATTAGGGGAGTATCCGTGCTTCTCAAATTCTTTCTTCAGGTACTCTCTCACCTGTAGTGCAGACAGAATAATAATGACATAGCAACAAGAAATATAAATATATCTATACACTCTGCGAATAGAAAGGCAGTTTAAAAGAGTTTCACACCTCCTCTCTGCAGAGCTTCCAGTCATCATTGAGATCCATCTCCCGGAAAGACTCGTGCGACCTGGCACCATTTCGGATCTCCATGAGCTCAATGTCAAAAATAAGAGTACTGCTTGGAGGGATCTTGCCTGTAAAAAAAAATGTTTTACATATAAGAAGCACATATATTTTATGGTGGAACACAAGGGGGATTATAATCCACAGACCCTCTCTAACATGTCATTTTGTGTTACAAATAGTCCATGGTACCTTTTCCTTCCTTGCCATATGCCAGAGATGGAGGGACTGTCAGTTTCCTGCGCTCTCCTGTGCACATGTTCTGCAGACCCTTATCCCAGCCCTTGAGCACCTCTCGAATCCCAAGAGTGAACCAGACTGGATTGTTATCCCCATCTTTGCGGCTGCCAAGAGTCACAAAGATCCATCACAGTTTTCTTTGAGAAAGAAAAGTCCAGTACACACAAAATTGATATCACAAATATGCACAATAAGGGTCTAATGGCTGCCACCTATAAGGTCAGTCCAGTAGTTAATGTTCAGGTCTGAATGTACAATGGCACAGACACTGAGAAGTGGTGAATAGCGTGCAGCATAGTGTATACTCCATTAGATACATTGATTTTCACAGCAATAACAAATAGTAGCCTTTCCTGCACAAAGAGTATAACAAACTTGCACATCAATACATGCAGCATGTTTTAGGCCTACAGTTTTTAGCACATTACCTGGAGTAAAACAGCGTGCCATTACTCTCCAAGAATCCCTCGTGATGAACAAGAAGCATGTCTCCATACTTTGACTTACGGTAACACATGAAAGGTTTATGTAAAACTTCAATTTTCACTTCTGGCTCAGGCAGTTTCCCCCCGGTGACAAACACTAACAGTGAGGGCAATATCAAACACGTAGAAAACAGAATCATTTTGATTGACAATAGCTCACCTACTCGCAACATTTAAAAAAGCTAATTTAAACCTTTCCAGAAAATGCAGATCCTAAAATAAATATACATGGCAAGAATGCCAACTACGTGGCAGCCAACTTCTGCATGAACGCAGCCACTGTTGTGCAGCAAGTCTGCCCTCCTCCCTCTACAATTGGATAAAAATAATCCTGAAGCCCCGCCTTTTATCTATGTTCTCTTATTCTATTGGTTCTTCTTTGTGTCAATCACTACAATCCACACCCACAGGGCTTAAATCCCTCTGATGCAAATGGGAGGAACCTCGTTAGCTTCTCTGGTAAGAGCTTAGAGCTCGATTCACGAAAAAGTTTACGCACTTTTAGCTACGTAGCTGAGATGCAAAGCCTTGGACGTTACTCCACAAATCACACTCGGGGCCCGATGGAGTCGCTGCAATCAGCTGTGCATCATATCTTGTTATGATAAACAAGTAATGAACGGCAAAAACACATAATTAAAAATGGAAGGAATGCTGCATAAATGGACCAATTACATAAGTGGTAAGTTTCTCCCACAGTCGTGGCGTGTTTTTTGGTTAATTGTGCTCGTTTTAAGGACGCTAGCTAGCATGACAACGTCACTTGTGTTGAGTTGGAGATAACGTTAACAGGCAACGGGCAAGCTAACGTTAGCAACCGCCAGCCGTCAACTGCCGGAGCGTATCCACCACTTTGAATTAACTGACGTTAACCTCTCTTTGACGTTGCTAAGTTAGCTGTTCAACAAATAAGAAGGTAACCTTATTTATTAAGTCTTAACAGGTAACGCTATCTAATTTAGGTAGTGTCCACCATCTGTCATTCTAATCTGCTTTAACGACTGATTAGCTGTTGCTAACCTAACGTAAGGGTTAACTCTTTCCAAGTTTATGAAGCTAGATAAAGCTGTTTTTATATTGACTTTTACTAATTGATTTCAATTATTAGAAATGAAATACCCTTACTAAACCTAAACAGCAACGTTGCATGATCTAAAATATATAAATGCATTTTTTTTTTCAGGTTGGCAACCTCGTTGGTTTGTGCTTGATGGAGGAACTTTGTCTTACTATGACTCTCAAGAAGATGCCTGGAAAGGTTGCAAGGGCAGCATTAAAATTTCAGTTTGTGAAATCCAAGGTCGGTATGGTTCACTTTGTCCTGTCTACTGTGTTTTCATTGTGCAAGTGTGTGTGTGAGTAACTTTCTACTGCCTTTTGGATGAAGTCCTGACAAGCATATCTCCTTGTTTTATTAGTTCATTCCTCAGACTCTACACGAGTTGACCTGACCATACCAGGAGAGCAGTACTTTTACCTCAGAGCCATCAATGCAGCAGAGAGGCAGAAATGGCTGGTGGCACTGGGAACAGCCAAAGCTTGCCTTACAGACAACCGGACAAAAAGAGAAAAAGGTATTTGGATGCCATAACATCCTCATCTGACATGGCACGGATTGCATTTACACAGCTACTATTCTATTGTAAAATATTGTAAATGTCTTCTCAAACGTTGGCTCATTTGCTGTCATTATTCACAGAGCTCCAGGAGAACACAGAGGCACTTAAAACTAAGATGTCAGAACTCCGATTGTACTGTGACCTTCTTCTACAACAAGTAAACAAGATCAAGGAGGATGATGAGCTAGGAGACACAGAGGAGGTAAGGTTAGGGTTTGGATGAGCCGACGAAATAAGAGTAGCTGCTGTTGGTGTGAAACTGCAGTATAGGGCAGCCCATTTGCAACTTGCATGACATCAAATTGTTGTGTGCTTACTAATAGACCAGACAGGCAGCAAATGTTATCACAAGTATGTTTTTTTTTTTTAACTTTGCATCATAGATTTGAGAATATTTTGTTAGCATACTGTTACCAAAAGGCATATTTACTTATATGTATGTTTGTGTGCCCTTTTCAGACGGGCATAGACACTGGGAACATGGTGAAGTCTACATGCACCACTTTCCTTAAGACTCTCGAGGAATGCATGCATATAGCAAACCGCACTTTCAGTACGGATATGGCAACACAGAGTCCACCAGGATCTCCTCCAGTAGCAGCCATCAAACCTCAGAAGGTACATTTATGTCACCACTCCTGTGTCTATTCAGATATACCGAATAACATCTAGTATAAACTGTATGGCTTGCTTAATTATATATAACCCCCTGATGTCTTGTTTATCCAACAGATTAAACCTGTCAATCATTTAAAACAGAACCTTGGAGAAAAGTAGGTTGCTTTTTTTTTTTTTTTTTTTTTGTCATTATGTATTTATATTGCCTAAACTGCTTCTCCCTCATTCATTAACTGTCGTATAGATGGTCAAAGTAGCACTTGGCAAAGTCAGGCGAACATAAAATACCCTTTGAAATGTTTTATGGTGATACTATAATAGTTTGTTAATAATGTTGCATTTCTGTGGCATTGGACACAATTGGCAATTATTATATTTGCCGAAATTAAGTGCATTCTATGTTTTTTGGAATTAACACTCAAATTCATTACAGATCGAGAGATTTGTCGGAAACTTCAGGAGAAGAAATTGCACATGAGAACCAGAGCCTTGACTCAGAAGGACCAGATGAGCCAGATAAACCAGAACAACATTCTTCCTCATCAGGTAAATCAGGGGTCCCAACCTCTCACTGCACATGCTCCCTGAACTGAAAACAATTCCTGCATTCCATAAAGGAAACACCACAGAGAGTAATACTGCTTTTCCCTTAGAAGTAACAAACCCTTTTATATAGGGAAAGCTACTGCCGGTGATGGAAAATAAGACCTAAGGCTTTTCCAATTCATTGTGTTGGGTTATTAATAATACACATTCTATGTCACCGTAAATACATTACGAACAAATAATATATTTTTAAGTGTACCGATGAGGTGTCCTGTAGTGATTTCCTTTCATTAGATCGATATGAGTATTTTTATGTTATGTTTGTTGGAACTTTAAAAAACCTTTTTATTAGACTTTTTTTATTTTGGTACATCATTTATATTATGTCACATTAGAAAATATTACATACTTTTTAGGAGACCTGAAAGAGTTCAGATCAAGATATAGTTGCATTGTAAGTACGCTGTTAGTCCTTTCTTTATGGGGCAACCACCCTGGCCACAGCTGAAGCCAGTCACACCTTACCACACCCAACTGAGATATTGGGTGACATATTTTACATTTCAACCCATAGACGTCAGCGCAACAATTCAATTGTATTCAATTTGAATACTGCTAAAATACTTTTTTTTTTTTTTTTCTTCAACACTCTGGTCAACTTTTAAATGTGCTCTAGAAATCAACTTTACTTACTTTTATACTCGATGCAAAATGAAGTGCTGCTCTTGAAGTTTGTCATATTTTAAATAAAACACTAAATGAAGGATGAGCATAAGGCTTGCGTCAGTGTTCCCTGCCAGTGGTTAAAGAGAATAATTCCACATGATGGATGTGCAAGCCATCAAAGTGCTGCTTTCAGAATTTGCTGGACCCAGTCTGATGAAAACTGAGCTTCCGACTTGCTGTGATCAACATCTTGACAGAAACCATATTTTGTATGCCCTTTTGTGTACCGTTTTGTCTACTATGTCACACAGACATCGACGCCGCCAACGGCAACAGCTCAGTCCACGAGGAGGGAGGTGATTCTACTTTACACACTACCCAGAATACCCCTGAGATTGAACACTGCGACCAACCAGCAGAGGGGGACGAGGAAAATGAAGCTGGTGATCAAGAGGCGACGAAACGAGAGCAGAAGCACAAAGTGGACCAAAGTCAAGAAGAGCATGACAACAACAACAAGGAAGTGAACGCCGTCCAGCCCCAGCACCAACAGGAAGCTGTTCCAGACCAAGAAGAGGCGCAACATGAAGGCAAGACTTCCAGAGATTTAACAGAGCCGGAAGACACAGAGCAGGTGGAAACTTTCTTCAGCACAATGAGTCACAGGTATGAAAATGCTACTCAGGAAGGTCACATCCTTTAGGACACAATCGTTACTGTATGATCGTCTGTGATGTTTCACTATTGACAGTATTAGGGTTGACCAATCCAAGCTATATGTAGTATTTTTGTCTTTGAGGCACTACACTTCTGCTGCAACTTTTGACTAAACTGCAGTTGATTTAGTTTGTGGAAATATATATAAATTGTATTCCCGTGTTGCACAGAATAGGTATATAATAACAGGTTTGAAGATTTTTAACTGAATCCATTTAAAGATGTCATTATAAGTGTTTTATATTAGTGTGTTCTCTCTTGATCACATGACACAGAGAGGCCCTCATCTCATATTTGGGTTTGTAAAGCTTTTTTGTTTCACTCTGTATTTCAAACGTATTTTACTTTTCTTTTTTTGAAGACCTTGAAGAGTGTTACTGAATAATGGACTAGCGTGTTTATAATCAACTCTGTAATATATCCAGTTATGACGTAAACATTATTTTAATGGAGAAAATCATTGTCTCACTTAACCAGTAGCCAACTGCAAGATGGGGACGACCTTATGTGCATTTTGTTTGGTCTTTTCGAAATTGATGAGACTGCTTAAGATCATTAACATTAGCAAAAAAACAACAACTCTGTTCAGTTGTAGACCAAGTAGCGGAATAGTCTCAGGTATTGTCAGGCATAGAATTGCATGACACTGTGTGAATCATTTCTCTGGCTTGGTTTTGACGTTTGTACCCTTTTTTTCTTTTCTTTTTTTTTTTCTTTCTTTTTTTTTTTTTTTGTTTGAGTTGATCAAATAAAAGTTGAAATGGCATACTTACCTCTAATACATTCTCCTGTTTGAATCTGTTCTACTTTTTTTAGATTTAGTGATATAAGACTGGACGACGACAATGGTATCCCTACACAAGAGTTTTTGGACTCATGCTATGCAATAGTACCTGTATTAGGTAGGCCGGTCACTTTCAGTCTCTCCCTTCTTTTTTAAATTTTTTTTATCTGCCTCTATTTTCCTCTTTCTCATAATGCTACACATGTGGTCATTTCACCCTTTATAACTTTGATAAGGAAAAGTTCTTCCTGCTGTTTCTCTTGTCGTGTGCTTGCTCTGTCATTCACATTGTCTGTATTTAATACGGTGGCAGCTTTCTGTCTTGGGTTCATCATCATCCTTTTCTTTCATGGCCTCAGTATTTCCTTCTGCACTTGTGTTTCTCAGTGGTTTTATGTATTCTTTGTGGCCTAATGGTCTATCTTAAGCTGTATTGTTGCCTTGTACATGTTGATGTGGCTGCGTGTGTCCTTGTCTGTCTGCACTACACATTCTACACAGTCTACTACAGACAGATAAAGGTGGTCACTCACAGTCACAGTAACAATATGACATAAAGTGCAAGACTTGGTGGTATGAGAGATTTACAGATAAATCTAAACAACAGAATTCAATTTGTTCATATGCGAGTTGGCCAGGCTAACATGAACCTACGTTTCATATTAAGCATCTTAACAAGATTCCTTTTTATAATGGTCCTCTTTGAATTTAAATACCTTGAATCTCTATTAATAACTATAAATTTCAATCTCAAGTGACCAGAATTTAGCTCGCGTCCAGCTGGCCTCAAAACATTTTCAGCCCACATTGATGATTTCTCTCCCGTCAGATGTTGACACAGACCCAGATACCAGCAATATCTGTGTTTGACATCCTGAACGTCATGACTGCCTATTAACATTGTACGGTCTTAATAATAGAGCACAAAACTAAGGATATTTCCTTCATAAGCAACAAAGAAATGATCATGGATTTTCTCTTCTCAGACAAACTGGGCTCCACAGTGTTTGCGCCAGTTAAAATGGATTTTGTTGGAAACATCAAGGTATGAGTGCATGTCAAATGACACGTTGTCTTAAAGCAGATGTCACAGTTTAACGAGAGAAATGATAACATAGTTTTTCAAAAGTGGCTCTCAATCTTGTGCTCAACACTGACAAACAAATCAAAATGAGTACTTTTACGATCTACTATATATTATGTCAACGATGGGATTTGCTGTATTTAATACTGCTTGACGACTTGTGTAGCTTAAAAAAACAAGATGTATGGCTCGTTAATCCTCTTCATATTCTGTCAATGGACATTAGATCAAGGAACTCATTGAGCTGTTAAAATGTAATACTTGTAGTTTTGGCAAATCAGAGTAATAATGATGGCATGGAGTAGAATCGGGCTCTATTTCCAGTTCATGTCACTTTATCACCCTGTCTCTTGATCCTGTAGAAAATTCACCAGAAGCTGATGTCAGACCCTGATAGCTTCCCCACACTACAGTCCATCGTGCTGCATGAAGTGCAGACAGACAATGCCCGGATGCGCAACTCGGCCACCGAGGCTCTGCTGTGGCTGGGACGAGGCTTGAAATTCCTCAAGGAGTTCCTGTCAGAGGTTAACGCGGGAGAACAAGACATCCAGGGAGCGCTAAGTGAGTCTGATCTCTATGATGCACACATCTACAAACAAGTTCAAAAACATGGAACTTAATGCATGTTCAAGAGTCGTCATGCTCTGTCTATTCTCTCACCCAGACAATGCCTATGGGAAGACCCTTCGGCAGTACCACGGATGGGTTGTGCGAGGCGTTTTTGCTGTACGTATTTCTTACTTTCACCAATGCTTTTCCCCTCTGAGGTTCATCTGTTATTGGAGTGTGACTTTCGCACGCTTCTATTTCCCCAGTTGGCGCTGAGAGCTGCCCCGTCTTATCAAAGTTTCGCCGCTGCCTTAGTGTCGAGAGAGGGCGACGAGAGGAAAGGCAGCTTCACCAGCGGCATTTACAGGGACCTGGGAGTGTACCTGCCTGCCATGGAGAAGCAGCTGGCCATCCTAGATGCCCTTTATGAAGAATACAACCTGGAGTCTGATGAAGTGGTGTGACACTTGAACAGGCTTGAGGATCCGAGTACAAGGAAGGACAGCACCTGACCGCAGGGGCAGAGTAGTGGCCGACTGCTGAATGACGGTGCCAGATCTTGTGCAATGTGTGTACAAAGTAGTGTGAGCGTGTCCCGTGTCAGTGTGAGGTGTTTCCAGTGGTTGTTAAACTCTACAACATTAGAGGGTCCAGGTTTGAAGAAGGTATTATTGTCTGTATTTGGGAACGAGAATTAACACTTAAGACATTTCACCCAGAGTTTCTGGGTCTTGTTTAAAACACCATTGACAGAGCAGGGATTTCACGCCCTTATTATGCAGACTCCAACCATAATGAGTCATGGTGACATTTGTTTCTGGTGCACATTTGGTGGCTGTATTGTGGCTTTTTTATGTACAGGTACATAACCACAAGGTGTTTTGCTTTAGTAACTAACCTGGAATGTTTATTTGTGATTCCCCTTATCAGAACACAAAGACATTTTTAATCAAGGTCCTGTTTCCTCAGATTCCTGAAGCGGGGTGACACTTGCAGCTAGCGCAGAGTGCTATTTGACTAAATCAATGTCAGATTGTTCCAATGCCCAATATATGCCTTTTAAGTATGTCATGGATTTGCATACTGGGCTAACTTTTATTGTATTAGGTAAAAAGTTAGTTGTTGCACTGACTGTTGAAGTTAGGAAATTATGATACATGTGTATTATTATTTTTTTCTTTCCCTGCATTTTTTTTATATAACAATGTATGGTTTTGTTTTACATTACTAAAATGTTATGAGCTATTGCTCTAGAGACTTTCCAAGGGACCAAAAAGGAGCTGTCAACTTAATGGCTTTAGCCTCTGCTGCCTGCAGTACCACAACACACTAGAAAAAAATAATACAGTGTAGCTGTTAAACTACTGACAACTGCTGAATACTTTAGTGGACATCCTCTGCACAAACCTATGCATCGAATGCATTTTTGCAATGTCTATTTATTATGTCTTAAGTTATAGAGTTCGCATTTATGTCATGGGGATCCTTGCAGTTCAGCTCTTGTGTGAACGTATGGGCATTTATATCCATAAGCATGTATATTGATTGCATGGATTTATGTATTAAGTAATATACTAGGTGCAAATGGAAACTGAATATAGGCCAAGGCCTTAAATTAACCAAGTTTAATAAATAAGCCTAATGAGAGGGGGGGTGGAAAGTTAAATACATGGTTTCTCCATCTCTGTACTAATAATGAACAGTAACATTCAGCGAGTCTACTCTACAGATTTCATCAGCACTGTTCTACATAAACTTGAGTGTTGTTACCAGCTGTACTTAATATTTTATGATGTCGATTCTACAATGAAAAACCAAGTCGTAAGACTCAATTTCACCATATAGTCACTGAGCCATTCAGACAAAGTAGTTACATCCTCATAGGGCTTTTTTTTTTTTTTTACCAAGACGTATCGCATAGTATTTTTAACTTGTTTTTTCAGGAATGCATACTGTAATAAATTCTTGAAGTAAGGCATTTGCAGCAGGTTTACATCCTAGTTGTGCAACGGACTGATTTCCCGTTGCAGATAAATTCCAATGAATATGATATTGTAATATTGCAAACATTCGATTTGTTTTTTCTACGACTGTATATAAGATGCTATTTGATTTTTACATAATAAACAATGAAGTTGTTTTAGTGTGTGTCCTGTCGTACTCCGATATGTTGTCTTATATTTTGTAGAAGAAAGGAACCCAGAGGTAACATAATGTTTCTATTTATTAGGCCATTTTCTGTCAACCTTGGTGACTTTACTCATGGCACTGAACACAATTGGAGTGTATAATTAACACTGACACCTCAACATTTTTGCCTGAAACAAACCCATGAGTAAGCAATAGATAGTAAATCTGCACAGGTGTCGGTATAAACAAAAGTGCCACACTGATCTCAAATAACACCTTTGCATAGCTCACTAAGAGTGTTTTGCATGTGCAGCAGTAGTGTGCCCTCTGCCAGGACTACAGCTCCCTGCATGTCAGCCATTCCTGCTTATAGGTCAGGGATTTTCCCTTGCCTTGGGACAACAGCTGCCTGCTTCCTGTCTCCGGGGCCTCCTTTGCATCGCCCCTACTGTCACAGCTGTAATGTTACACCAGCCAACCTGCACTAGAATAACCCCTTTTGTTGGAAAAAAAAGGTGTTTGATTTCAGTTAATCAACTTAATGCCTGCGAGAGCTCAAAGTAGATCCTGCTTCCCAAGTGTTACTTCATGACCAGTGTCTTTTAATTGAGGGAAAAGAGATCAAATAAAATCAACATCAAACAGCTATTAGTTCATACATTCACTTGCACCTAAGATTACTGTTCAAGGTTACCAAACTCCACAGATAGTTAACTTTACTCGGGGGATTCTTCTGTGACCACAGCAGATCTTTTCATTACAGAGCAATAGAATCAGGTTGGCCACTGCATCTCCAGCGACATTTAGTGCTGTACTGAGACATCTGTGGTACAAATCTGATTGGCCCGGTCAGGGGAATGCACATGATGGGATAAATACGGCACGGTAAGCTTCTCGGCAGACAAATTGTCCTGATGTGATTTAGAAAAGAAATACGACATGCTAATGGAGTTATATGGTCGCTTCCAGCCTCAAACATCTCTGCTGCAACACTGGCTGGCTGCCCGTGCCCAACCTGTATCACTGTGCCTCGTGTCCAGGCACAGACTCAGCTGTGAGGGGGCTTCATCGAGACAGAATCAAAAGCTGAAAATAAAAAGCCATTGCCATGTCTGATAAAACAGCGAGAGTTCACTGCGTGGTCTGTCAGCTATTCAGTCTAACGCAGCACTTTGCAAGAAGCTGCTGACAGCATCTTTTTTTTTTTCTTCTCCACTTGATAGATATCAGCTTTGTCTTCTTTCACAGTGAGTGCTCTGAACGAACATCAATAGCATCTCTGTCACTGTCTACTGGCTTTCTGCACAGCTCCCGATCACTGTCACCACTTGCTCACACCACAGGAAGCAAAGCCGCAGACAAACCCCTGACTGAAGTTTAAAAATGGCCGACAGGCTTGAACGATTTAAATTCCTGTTTTATTCATTTATTTATTATCCACAACTACTGTATAAATCATATCAGAGTAATGAAACAAAAATGAACTTTCACTATCCCAGTCACAGTGCATACAATATTTCATAAAGCCTTTACAAGTACGTTACCACATGCATGTTATGTTTCAGCATTGTTGTGCATACACAGTACAGGATACAGCACAGCAGCACAGGCCACAGACATAACATTCAATATAGCTTCCAAAAGGTATTTCAGCTTTGTGCCAGGCACAATTCATCACTATCATATAAGGTGCGTCATACATACAGTAGCTACACTCTGGGCAGAGCAAGACTGATATTTCTTAAGACACCTGCTACGCTGATGAATGCAAGGACTTACAAAACAAAAGAGGAATCGCTTCACACTCATTAGCACGTTATCACAAGCATGCGGAGACAATATAGTAACAGTCTTTATCTCACTTTATAACACCTGACTACATCGAAGTATGGCTGAGAACAGGTCTCCCTTGGCACTGCCACTCATATAGTAGCTTATGGAAAATGTCAGCTTATATCGGCAAAAGTCATTTTCACCATTGGTGCCAAACACACAGCAGACTACATCTACACTGTTAAGTTTACTGTCGAGTTTCTCTGTTGCTGTATATACTGTAAGACAGAAAAGACAAAGATAAAGAGGTATTAGAGTAAATACATGACCATAGGACAGACTGGAAGTGAAATTCCTCCCCCTTTAGCAGTTACATACTATCCCGGCCTTTCCTGTGCAGTGAGAAAATTAAGAACGTATTTAACAGTTTCAAGCCTTTACAGTATATTTCATTTCTCACTAAAGCACAGAGAAGACACTCAAGTAATCTGTGTGCTCCAGCGTACAGTCACTGCCATTTAATTCACAAAGAGAGTAGTTGAGGGGGGGGGGGGGCTGCCTGTGAAAGGTGCTGTTTGGAGCTACATTACCTGTTGGTTCCTGAGAAGTTTTTTGATTTATGAAACCTTGTCCAGACTGAATGTCCCACAGTACCACCACAAGCCAATGAAGCCAAGTCGACATTACAAGTGCATAATTCATGCACCGCTATCTCCATCCCGAACCATACATACGGATCTAACTATATGCACGGCTTTACCTTTTACAACTGAAATTCTTGATGTGATATTGAGACTACACAGTCCGGGCCTTGTCGTGGCAATAGTAAGTAAAGTGACGGGTTACATGCTTGGATAGTGACAGCTGCTGTCACGGTCTCAGTAATCCCAGCCTCATGCAAATGCTGTGCAATGTCATTGACGCTGCAGTAGAATACCTGAGGCCACGGCTCTGGATGTCCTACTGCCTCTCTTTCTCAGCAGTAACTGGGTCAAGATTAATACGCCTCTGGCCCGGCTACTGCTCCTCTGCAACATCTCCCACTGGCACTTAATTAAGTCTCGACATGGCTGTCGCACAACTGTTGCATCCAGAGGCTGATTCATGATGAGGAGGCCAGTCTTAAGTCCTGCTTGTTAAGACTGAGTGCAGTTGTCCTGTGCATTTCCTAAGTGTGGGTGAAGGTTTTTCTCCTCCACTCACCGACTATAACTCCGGGGAGCTACGTGGCATATCAGCAGCAATACAGACGAGTTATATGTAATATATGTTTAGTGTTTTTTTTCCTTTCATCATAGAACCCTTGGCTGCCTCTACCTTCAGAGTCTCTTCCTTGGAGTATTATTGTTCTTTTTTTTTTGGCATGAAAATATTCCAAATAACACACAGAGGATCCCGCTGCACTGTCCAGCTTCCTCCTCAAGTGAAGTACTTGCAGTTCGTGGAGTCGATAACACAGTATGGTGTGCACTTGAGGTGACCATATGACCTGGGAATAACAGGAGAAACAACACTTTCTGTCAGTTAAACATGGCAACAAAACACTTATTACTTTTGTGCAAATATAGTTGTATAGAGCTGGGCAATATATCGATATTATAATCGATATTGTGAAATGACAGTAGATATCGTCTTAGATTTGGGATATCATAATATTGTAATATGGCATGAGTGTTGTCTCTTCCTGGTTTTAAAGGCTGCATTTCAGTAAAGTGATGTCATTTTCTGAACTTAACAGACTGTTCTAGCTATTTCCTTATTTTCTTTTACTCACTGACGATTATTTATCAAAAATATCACTGTGTAAATATTTGGTGAAAGCACCAATGGCCAACCCTACAATATCGTCACAATATTGTCAGGTATTTGGTCAAAGAAATTGTGATATTTGATTTTCTCCATATCGCCCATCCCTATAGTTGTATACTGTGCTTACCCTGGAAGATATGAGTTACATGTCTGGTATCCAAAGTCCTTTCCATCACACTCCTCCGCCCCCTCATAGCGGTATCCGTCTCCACAGTAGGCGTGTTTACACTCTGTGGTAAGGGGAGACAGCAGAGGTGGAGAGGTCATGTTATATGTGCACAACAAAGTACAACTTAGGAGCTATTATAGACCACCAAACGTGACTTACTGACGCAGCCGTCAGTGACGACTCTGTTGCTGTCATCGCACTCCTCCCCGCTGGAAATCTGCACGATCCCGTCACCACAGTAACCTTCATCATCAGGTGCATTTTCCATGGACTGGAACGGCGTGAACTGTAAAGGAAAAGTCTTTAACAGAGTTTTAAAAAGTTAAACAAAAAGGAAAAACAGCTGGAAAGGTCACCGTGTGCAAAGCAAGATGAAGATTTTGCTGCATGCAATGATACCTGGATTGGCAGCCAGCCATCAATGTCTTTGAAATAGAGAGATCTCTGGTCTTTGCGGAATGCGAGCGCATTATCTGTGTGAAGGCGCTCCAGTTCTTCCTCATTGCTTACAACGAATATCTGAGTGAGTCAAGTTGACAGTCAAGTTTTCAATACTTACATTTTGAATTATGTGGTTGAGTTGGAATGCAATTTTGAGATATTGAATATCAAAATTTTAAATCTCCACTGGCTGCATCTGGACGCAATATCCATGTCCCCAATAGGCTTTTATCCCTCAAAAGATTTTATCTCTAAATAATTAAATCAAAAGTTATTAAAAACCCAATTACCCATGGGTTTCTAAAAAAAATCACAAGTAAAAATAACATCTAGTTTTATAGAATCAGTGACTTTACATACATACAGGGTAACATTTTAATAAAAAACCCATAACATTTGAATTGTGATTCGATTTGTCAAACGATTCAGGACATTACAAAATACTGTCAACAAGACTATTGATTCCTCACCGCTGGTACTTTGGGATAGTTTCCTCTGGAAGGATAATCATCAAATGGAGAATTACTGAGAGAGCCGCAGCTACATTTTCCAGGAGACCCTGGTGGACCACGTGCACCTTTTGTTCCAACCATGTACAGTCCTAAACATACACAGAGAGGAGAAAAGTATGATATAAAAAGACACAAAGCAAAAGTTGAGTGGCAAGTAACTAAAGTAAATAGTTAAAGTGTTTTTTGAGCGTACAGGCTATAGCTTACAGACACCATATGTCATGAAATGTAATGTCTTTGATTCATCTATCAAGAAGCAAACGCAATCAACATAATTCTCTCAGAAACCTGTTGGAGATAACACATGTGACATTAATTATCTGTTGACATAATATGTGTTAAAGTACATGGAGGCTCGCCATCTGCGAATCCATTTTAGCCACATGATGTCATGAGGACGGCCTCGTGTTTCACCTTGGCAGATAAAGTTTCTCTGGTGCTAAATAAGACTACCGGTGTTACACTGGTCTAAAGTGTGTTTCCTTTAGCTGACAAGGGCGTTTGCAGGGTCTCACACTGGTAGCACAGCTTTTCCCACACTCAGAGAAAGTGCAGATCCACACACAAACCAATCAATTCAAAGTGGACGTAGGTAAAGGAACAATATGTCCGTTTTTAAATCAGTATACTCAAGAGCTTTCAATCTGTTGGAAAATTGAAAAAAAGGTAAAAGTTCTCACCTGTGGCAGGTGCACCAGGAGGACCAGGGTGGCCTGGAATTCCCTGGGGGCCTGCAGGTCCCATGGGACCAACACTGCCCGTGTCTCCTTTCACTCCCTGCAACGATCCAAACAACACACAAGGTAGTCAGATTTTAAACAGTTTAAACACTTTACATTATGTTTCAAAGGTCAAAATGTTCAAACTAATACTCAATCTTGACATTTAAGACATCTTGAGCATAGAAAAGTATATTTTGCATGGGTATTTAAATGACATTTTGAAGAGAAATCATTAACACGCAAATAATAACTTCATTGGAGCAACGAAAACCCACTGTTCTTAATAATTGTGTGCATGTATATAACTTACTGTATTGCGGTTTTGAAACAATGCAAAGACTCGATTGCTCACAAGCTCCTCACCTGCTTGCCTCTCTTCCCTGGTCGGCCAGTGGGTCCTCTGTTTCCTGAGATCCCAGGTTCTCCTTTTGGACCCATTTCACCCTGCGCAACAAATCACGTCAACTCAACATTCAATTTGATCACATTTTAAAAAGTTATAGATTTGCGGAAGAAATTCAAAACTCCTTCTTGTTTGATTGTGTTTCTCACTTTCTGTCCAAGCATTCCTGTGAAACCCATCGCACCCTGCGGATAAAGAACGGTACATTATAATATTACAGCAGATATCCACTATAGTGCTGACGCAGTAGTAACAATCCTGCCACTGATAAACTCTGCCCACCTTGTCGCCTTTCACTCCACTCTCACCACGATCACCGCGAGAACCCTGATGAAGCAGATTACAGTGTTACATCACATTAAGTCTGGATGAAACAGAGAAGATATTAATCAATATATGAAGACTTCATTTGCAAAAACAGATAAAAGCCATTCTTAAAATGACCAAACCAACACCAGTTTGATTAGAAATTCCCTTGTGTGCACAATAATTATAAGAAAAAAAAAAAAAAAAAAGATTGAGGAAATTAAAGAAATTTAGATACTTCATCCAAAATAACCAAACACAAGTTTGACTGACATCCCCTGGATTGCACACACAAAATAAACATGATTTAGGAAAATAAATAAAAACCAAGATATTGTTTTTTTGCAAACAAAAACTTCACATCCTATTGCATTTTCCACTAAATGATAATTATTAAAATGGTCACATACCTTTTCCCCTTTATATCCAGGTAAACCCTAGAATTAAAGATAAACATATCCAAGATGAAATAAAGTAGTGTGATGGTGAGATCATCCCAGATCAGTGCAGTTCATATGTGTCTCATACCCGTGGCCCGAATGGTCCTCTGGCTCCAGGCAGACCCATCAGCCCCCCGTCACCTTTCTCACCCTGACACAGAAAAACAGAATAAGACAAATGTCGACTGGCTTCATTTATTTCGGTGCACGTCCCAAAATATTACCTCCACCACGACGAAGAAATGGCGAGTGCAAACTTTGAATTTAAGGTTTTTTTTTATTATTTCAAATCAAGCATTTATATAGAAAATGTTGTTACATAACAGAGCTTTTTATTGTACAAATGGGACTGAACACAAATCATAGCGAACACTTACCTACCCTACCTTGTACTGGCACTTACTGGTCTCATCTCATGTAATATAGTATAGCATCTACATTATGAGTTCTGACTTACTCACTTTGGGCCCACTTGGTCCAGGCCATCCAGCTGGTCCCTGTTTCCCAGGAAGTCCAGGAGGACCTGTCCGACCCTAACGGGAGACATACATTTTAACGCATGATCTCAGATATAGAAATACCTAATAAAACAATCTCTGCCACAGCTAAAGAGGCAGTTACCTGATTATGAAATCAGGGCTTCTTATGCCTGTTAGCTTTGCAGGTTAAATGAGAAAGAAAGAAAGAAAAGCAATCTCAGTGCAGGATTTGCTGCATAAGCTGCTTGCTACAGTATTTATCAGACGCTGCTGCACATGTAGGGGGAGAATGACTTTAACGAGCACTGTCACTTTGCTCTCTTTAATTAAATGATGGGCTGTATATAGAACAAGAGCCCGTGCTTGTGGGGAATAAAATGATTTATGACCTGGCTGAAGCACTAAGCTAAATTGCACTGCAGTGCTGCAAAGCTGCTCAGTCAGGCCACCAGCCAGTGAGGCTCTCCCACTGGGCCGCTTTTGCTGCTCGGCCACGGCGACCGATCATTGAAGGAGGTCACTTCTCTGCTCGGATCAAACGCTGTGTCCTGAGCTTTCAATAAAGCTGCGTGGGCTCATTCCTGCTGTTCTAATAGAAAGGGAGGGCCAGCTGACAGAGAGGCATGATGCTGGATGTCTTTGAGGGGTCAATAGTGAGAGGAGACCGTCCCTCTGCCATCGAAACAGCCCGTCTCAGCAGCTCTGCCTCCCTTGCATCCCGTCAGTGTGTCTGTGCCGTCTCCTGTCAAGGTTGTACTTCCACACAATTCCTTGATGCACACAACCAGGAACTGGCAGCGCTCTGAGTTACAGCCAGCGAGCAGGCGGAGGCACTGTATCTCATATTTGAGTAAATCCACTTATCGGGGAATATGGAGTGATTGATGGAGACTCTCACCTTTTGCCCAGGTCTTCCGATTTCTCCCTGACAACAGGATGCGGAGGAGGGGACAAGGACAGCATCTATTTAATACACTTCCTGCAAGCATCTTTCAGTCATGTGCAACAGGTCAATTAAACTTGAGCTTAGAAAATAATGAGTAGCTGTTAAAATGTATAATGAGCTACATAAATGAGATGCCTGGGGATGTAAAGTGCTTACCTTTTCTCCCTTGTGCCCTTCTATTCCAGGTAATCCAGGTGGACCCTGATGAACACGAAAACAAACAATAAAATGATGGCATGTGCTCATAAATCTCAGAGATATCTATCTAAATGAGTTTTGTTGTCCACAACATCCCACCACAAAGTCATGTCTGCTTCTGAGAGGCCACAGCCGCAGTTTCAATTAGGTAAAGGCTGAGTGGCCACTATTGATTTAAAAAGTGCCTTGTGGGTCTCTTTTGATAAACTGGAACGCTGCTGCAGTCCAGCTGGTGCTGTGACAGCCTGAGATGGGCAAAGCTTTAACAATCATTGAGTAAATCTGCTTTTCGCTTACGGTATGCTGAGCTAACAGAGGACGAGGTTGGGTTCGCAAGCACCTATTGAACCAAAACTTGGTCTTTCGATCTTTCATCACCAGAGTACACAAACACATGGACACATGCTTGAGTTGGTAATCCCTGGAATTTACGCGACCCAGTACGCCTTTCCAGGCAGACAGCTCTTCGGACAGTTTCTGAGAATGATGTGTGGGGCACTGGCAGCCAGTGGAAAAAGGCTATTTGTGTCTGAGCTAAATGTAGAGCGTTAATGGGCTGCTGTGTTGCATGGGCCAGAGAAATCCCCATCTCCTGCTTTGCAGGAACTCTCAAGATGAAGCGGATATGGGGCTAATTTGTTGCTGGAGAACTAATTCTTAACACCTTGAAACACCAGAGACTGCGTGTGATTTAGCCGTACTGACGGTGAATAAGTGGTGTAAGTCAAATTGTGGGAGGTATGTTGGAATGGTGTGATGATGCTAAGATATACAGTACGTTATTAATGATGTGATTAACCATGATGTGTGGGAACAGTCTGGATCCTACCTGAGGGCCAGAGGGACCAGCAGGCCCGCGGGGGCCTCGGACGCAGGCAGAACCTTTGTCCTCATTGCCCGGCTCTGACTCACCACCATCCATGCCATCATTCTGTAAAGTAAATATACAATTCTGTATTTCTTTAAATCTTTGACAAATGCTGTTTAGATAAAAGAGTTAACAGAATTACATCTTTACAATTTTTGAAGTTGATAAAGTTTGTCAAAGAAGCTCATGTCTGCAATTGTGTAAAGCCGTTTCTTCCTGCAAACATGTGCCACCATCGAGTGTTTTAATAGTATAATTCGGGGGTCAAGAAACAGTAAGTGTGGGGCAGTTTGGAAACTACCCAAGGACTATCAACAGTCAGATATTCCACAATAGAAAGTCACGTGACTTTGACTCACATGAGGGTTGCGGCGCCAAAGTGCAGGGGGTGGAGGAAACAGTGGGGGTGGAGGCGGACTCAGTAAACAGCATGGGCTGAATCTCCTCTGCTGCTCCTCGGATCCGAGAGCTGTAGGCATGCAGATGCACGCAGGCGATGATGCCCAGGTGTCAAAATTAGAAGAAGACAGTCAGAAGAGGTCACGCTTATGTTGTCTTAACAACTGAATTTGAAACCTCTTCATCAAAATAAGAAGAGTAATGCTTCATTAATGACACATGGGCATGCACGAGGGATTGAGGCACAAATAATGTGACATGATGCCAACAGATATCCCACACATACAGTAAAATAAATGGACGAGTCAAAGAGGTTTAGAACATGCAGGAGCAGCATAAGCGAAATGGAAACAGGTGCAAACTATCAAGTCATGACACCCGTCCAGCAGAGTTCTTAGAGCTGGACACAGATATGAAGTGCCAGTGCCTCTTACTGAAGGACTGGAGCTGGTCTCTCTATTTATAGAGGCATTTTCAGACTACCTCATGCGTGACAAGAAAAATAAAAACAAGTTTAGCCTACAAAGATAATGAGCACCAACTGAATCCCAAAACTAGACGTTTAGTATCCATGCTCTTACAGTCTACTCTCTCAGCACCTGTGCGTGCATAGTACTGTATGTACAGTACAGCACACACAGACACACAGACACACAGACATACACACACTTACAGTATTCTTACCTGCTGGGAATGAAATAAATCTGTCCAGAAAAGAGGATTGAGCCAGGCCATAACAAAACCACAGTGGCAGATACAGTCCGAGTGTTAAAAGAGTCATGCTGATCCAGATAGTTGCCTGACTTTATTTCTGAGCTACAGCAGCCCTGACACGCTGCCTTTCTCTCTCCCTCTCTCCTCACTGTCCTCTCCCTCTGCTGCCCTCCCTCTCTGCTCGCTCGGCTCCGTCTCCTTTACGCCCTCAGAAGAAGGTACGCCGTCCAATGCCCATTAAACCTTTCCTCTGCATCAGTGTGCGCTAAAATTACAGGAGACAGCCCGCCAGCTGCTTTGAGTGCCAATATTAGACCTCTACAACTGCAGGGGGTGCCTTTTGTTGTTTCCACGCCTCTCACTGGGGAGACTCATCATGACTAACGCGCAGCGGGCTTTTCTGTAAGAGAATCCGATAGGATTCTGCATGAAGGTGTCATTTGTGCATCCTGAGACAACTTTCATAGGTGCATCAGTCTTCTGTTCTTTGTATTAATTAGTCTGTGTTTTTGCATGCAGTTCACTGTGCATCTCCCTGTGCATTGTGGTGTTCATTCAGTCCAGGCCAGATCGGTTTTATTGCCTTTGTCTGTCCCACAAAATTAAGTGTCTGCATTTCCAATGAGGCTCTTTCGGGGATGAGAGACCTATAAAAAAAAAAAAAAACCTAGAAATAAAAGCAACATTAATTAACACTTGAACTGTAGTGATATGAATTATATATTTTGCTTAGACTACTAATGCACAAGTGGGACACAATTATCCTTCAAGTCTGCAGGAGATTGTGAGAAATAATGCAACTGGATATTAACTAATACGCAAACATTAATCTAATAAAAATGAGCACACTGTGTGCTCACTCAAGAAATATGTAGCCATTGCATACGATACAGTGCTGCTATAAACCCTCCATCCACATCTTTCAAGATGTCACTGACAAGGTGTGAAATCAAAGGAGGCTGTACATTTATGCATGTGCATATGCAAATTTGACAAATCTAGACCAAAGTGTTTTCCAGCATAGAATTGACCATAAAATTAAATTTTTTACTTTCCCAGCATTTTAATGGTTTAATAATCGATAGACTGTATGTTACATTACATTATATAGTCTTTGAGACTATATCTCTGTAGATTGCATATTCTTTTTATATTTCGTACTGGAAATGTTTACACATTCCATGGAAAATTGTTGCACATTTTAGCACAAAACTACCACTATCGCAGCTCGTCCACTTTTAATTTAGATACATTGTACATATTATTTATAGTGTTTTTTTTACTTTTCATTACATTTTTTCTTCTATTCTTGCTTTTATTTTTATTTGAATTTCTCCTACTATGTTTATGTTATGCACCAAAGCAAGTTCCTTGCATGTGAAAACATACTTGACAATAAACCAGATTCTGACATTGATAACATTACCTATTTACTATGTGAAAAGACAGATTTGGCATAAAGAAATTAAGGCGAATAACGATCAGTGTATGTGCAACATTTTTTTTTTTATTGTTGCATTAATTAATTAGTTCATTTTAATACTACTGTGTAGTAAGAATTGATTAAAAAAATATTCTGTTATTTCATGGAAAGAAATCACAAAAAAAAAAAAATAATCAAAAAGGCAGCTTTATATTTTCGAGTTTGAGTTTCCTGAGGAAACCAGTCACAGTTGTTCTGATAATGTTCTGGACCAAGGAGGAGGCAGATCCCTCTTTCAGTCTATAAGTTGGAGCGTGTAAGCCAAGGGAACTCCTGCAAATACACACAACACAACATTATATTAGACATCCTTAGATGATAGAGCGATTTTATATAATGGTCAATGATGAGTTCATTTAGGCGTTTAAAATAAATACTTCATCTTCAAATCACTTTCTTAGATTCAACTTGAATCTATATTACAGCCAGGAGGCAAACAATGAGGGCAGTACACCTCACAAGTCTTTCTCCTGGTCACAGAGAGCTCAGCACCATGGATACGGCCCTCAATACAACCTTCAAACATGTCTGCGAAGGGTTGCATGGATACATTCAACATAAACACAGAGGGCCTTGCCTTCTAATTATGGGGACTCTGAAATAGAAAGGTCAGGTTGGTGTGAGGCGGAGGGATTGTGAGAGGAATACAACAGTTCTGCGTTGCACCTGGAGTGTGTGGATTACGGTTCAGCAAGGCATGTCAGCCACGCAGACCTATGAGGATGAGACCAGAGCCAAGCAAACATCGAGCCGTGTGTTGCTCTGCACTACTCGTGAACCGAGATGCTGTTGCTTTTAAAATCACGCCTGGCTTTGCTGCTGCCGCCGTCAATGTCATGCGGGTCAGGGTCCATCTCTTTTCTGTCCTCGGGGGACACCAGGTAAATATGAGACATGCAACCTTTGGTCATATTATACTGTCCCGTGTCTGAAGTGCTATCTGTCATCACGTCATGTCGGCAAGGGGATAAAATGTGGCACGAGATGAGACTTAAGACCTCAGTAGTTATGATCGTCGCCAAGTTCTTGACCCTTTAATCCTGACTCATGGATTTGGGCAGCTTTAGGTCCTGTACGTGCCCATGAGGTCGGCAAATCTGCGAGTGTGCAGAAGTCTGGACATTTGGATTCAGCCAGGGACATCTATTGTGAAGCTAAAAGTTGGTATTCTGTTCTCATGACAGACAGGAAACCCTCAATATTTTGACCTTTTAACAGTTCAAATGTCACCTTCGCCCCCTTAAGTTTGGTCATTGACCATTGTTGGAGAAAAGCAGACACAACAGTGTTTTAGGCAACAGGAAAGTTGTGTTGAAGCATCAATTACATCCTCAACCACCAGGGGGCATGGCCTTTCCACAGGATCTATGCTGAGGATTTCCTGCCTGCCATTCAAAAAGGACTCCAACTTCACAATAAGACTCAGATGGATTTTCATTTTGACCTGTACTTCTCAGGACGACCGAGATTACTCTCCTACATATATTCCTGACAGGTGACAGTTACCTGCTGTTTTCTGTCGGAGGAAGGGTCGATGAGCACATTTAGGAGACTTGGTCTCTCCCAGTCACTCAGGCTAAGCTGTAAAGCACTGCGCAGCTCCTCCACCGTCCTCACCAGGAACCCTTGACCTCCAAACGCTGTCATGACCTCATCATAGCGTGCCTCAGGTAGGAGGGTCACAGGAGGGGCTCTGACAGGCAACACAATGATGTGGACATACATTTCATTACATTACAATTGATTACATGTAAAAAAAATGTAAAAAAAAAGCATTATAGTAAAGTATCATTTGCCCAATAATATGTGACTCACATGGTGGTCAGATCTCCCATTTTTGCCATTTCTTTCCACGTCTCAGGATCCACTCCGTTGTAAATACCATTATTATTGACCACAATGATGACCACAGGTAGATTATACCTGTAAACAAAAGAAAAAACAGAGACCATGTGCAATTAAGCAGCAGTGTAGGATTGACGTGTATATACTGTATAGAAAGGGAGGCAACCAACCCACCTGCACATGGTTTCAACTTCCATGCCAGAAAATCCAAAAGCACTGTCTCCTTCCACACAGACTATCCTTTGGTTTGTATTCTCACTCCTCTCCACAGTAGCTGCTGCTATAGCAAAGCCGAGGCCTACTCCCATTGTTCCAAATGTACCAGCATCCAACCTGCACATCATCAGGATTAGCTAACAATCAAAAACCATTTACATAGACTTAAAAGCTTAATTTAGTCAACAGTAGATCTTTATAACGCGTTTTACTGTAAAAAAGCACATTTGCTGGGGTTTGAGTAAACTGCTCATACTCACTCGCACAGTGGTTTACAAAAGTTACATTCTCTAATGAAAGGATTGCTATTTTTGCAGGCGATTGCACAATTGCCTGATACTATATGAGCCTGAATTTAGTTCAGTTCATTTCACCAATTTTGCGGTGAGTATCAGTATTAATAACTCATCTTTATTACACCTCAGGCTGAGATTCTCTACCTCTCAAAGTCTTCTTTCACACAAATGATTGTAATGTATAATTAAAAAATGTACATTGGAAAGGCTCCGACAAAAATTGCCCAAAAAGAAAAGGACAGGGTCTATGAGATGCCTACAATAATACCATGCCTGTCATCTATAGGTATAAGGAAATTAATACCTAAACAGTGAACTGGGGCAAACACGCAACACAAATGAGAAGTGTGTCTTTAAGCGCTGCTACAACAAGACTGCCTTGCCTGTGTCGAGGTAGGTAGTTGTTCAACATAGTGCGTCCTATGTCCATAGTGTTTGCACCCTCGCTGACAATGATACAGTCATGTGGAAGCAGCTGGGAAACGTGATGAAACACTGTGTAGTAGTTCAAGGGCATTGTCGACTGAAGCGCGAGCGCCTGTGGATAGAGAAGGAAAAAAATGCACAAATAACAAAACATTAAAAAAAAACAAAAAAAAATAAACATTTTCAATGGATCAAATACATAACTCCTGGGAAACAAGGGGAAAAAATGTCTTCCAATTTCCTACCCATTTAGGGTTAAAAAAGAAAAAAAAAAAAAAAAAAAAAACATCCTGCAATTTAGACTTACATTTTTATTTTTTTTTAAATGTATGTCCTCTGTACAATGCAGCAGGGATTGATAGAGTAGCTCACAAGAGTAAAAGGAGACGCATGTGAATAAAATGTCCACGACAGAGGACACGAGCCTGGGCTGGGTCTCAGGAGGCGACTAAGTGATTGTCATCAGCATGTGACATTCTGATGAGCAGTTTGAGTAACCACATAATTCCAAATGCAGTCTAAACTCACCTTTGATATTTTTGCATTAGCCGCGATTTTGTCCTTCAGCGTGCTGCACCACTCTGTGTCAGAAGGATATTTCCAGCCATCTTTACGGACGCCCTCCAGCAGCTGAAAAACAAACAACGAATCCAAATACATAATCACTTTCCACAAATACACACACGAGCTGTTAGAATATCTTTAATGCACACCAGACAGAAGCATGCAGTCCACAAGGAGAGAGATTCATCAAAAATGTGAGTTAGTTTCAGTTACGGGGTGACCCGTCTACTCCACTAGGGGTCTCTATGCTCTGTACCCATACATGCTCACATGGACCGATTACTGACGTTTCACATTTGTTTCAGTGCTTTTGGGTTATGTTGTAATAAATCTGCCTCTTTATTACTCTTAACCTCGTCCGGTCTCTCATCTTTGTTGCTGCCTTCGAGCCGGGCTGTAACAAGTTACCTGAGTGACAATAGCGTTGACGTCTCCCAGGAGAGCAACGGCAGGGCTCACATTGTTCCCCATCTCCTCAGCACAAAGGTCAACCTGCATCACAGAGCACATTTGTGTTATTACAGCGCAAGATGCGCAGCAAAAACAGTGAAACACAGTGCAGGAGATATTGCAAAGAAACGTATAAACTGCACTGACATGACAATATTAAAACAGTATTTACCCAAATGCTTAAATGAGTAATTGAATGCATCATTAGCTTTATAACAGTGAGACATTCTTAACGTAATGTTGAGGGTGTCAAAAGGTAACACTGATTTTCCACAGACTAAAAAGAGGCTTGGCTTGGTCATTTACAAACCTGGATGATCTTGACATTGGGGTCGAATCTGGGTGGCAGACCGAAATGCAGGATCCAATTCAGCCTGGCGCCAAGCAGAAGCACAGCGTCTGCCTGGAGAAGAGCTCTTTGTAACGGAAACAATGGAGGAGGAGGTGGGGCGACATTGAGTTCAGACAAAAACTGTAGTGAATACAAACATTTAGTTAATGTGTAGCATAAACCTGTATTAGATATAACCCTAGAGCTCATTCAAAAATATAATTTGCTACACATGCATAAGTACCAGAGGTTCAGGATGTTTCCTTCATATATAGGATGATAATGATAACATTGGCTAAAATAATTTAACTTTACACTTTTTGATCCTTGCACATTTTTTATAGCGAAAAGGAGGCAGACCTCGAGCGGGCAGCAGCCACACAGTTGGGGTGATCATCAGGTAGGACACCTTTCCCCATGGGGGTGGGCAGAAACGGCAGACCGCTCATTTCCACAAACTCCTTCAGAGCACTTTCTGCTCGGCCATAGGCTGCTCCTGTTGGGCACAGCGACACTCATGTCATCATGGCTTATCTGATGAACTCCTCTGATCCACCAGTGATGGAGAACATTTAGGGTTTCTAGCTCATTCAATGTGACAGAGAGAGTGCAAATGTTACTTTTGATGTTACCTTTGCCAATGATGACTAAGGGTCTTTTAGCGGCTTTCAAGACAGATATGGCTTCAGTGATTGCACCGTTGTCAGCCAAACTGACAGGTGGAGATGGACAGCAGGACACAACTCTGCAGGAGAAACACAGCAGTGATACTATGCAGACAAAAATATTCATAAAAAAAATAAAAATAAACAAATTAATGCAAAAATGACAGCAAACCTGACTTCTCTCCTGTCCACTTTAGCATTGACCATGTCCCCTGCAATATCCACATAACAAGCACCTGGACGGCCATACATGCTGGTGCGAACTGCCTATGAGCATCAAACACAATACAACTTAATATCATCCAACTATTCAAAATCTCTTATTTATTCTGCTATGAGAAGGGAAACAAGTCTGACAACGATCAGACAACGCGACAATAAGCTTGTATTTTACCTTCTCTATCACTGAAGGGATGGCTTCCAGGCAGCTGGGCCTGGCAGAGAACTTGCTATAAAGGCGACATGCTTCCACCTAGTAACAAATGAGAAACAGTGTCAATCTAATGAAGCATCAGCGGGCAAAAGTCCACATGAAAGCGTGCCTGACCTGAGGAAACTCCTGAAAGGCTCCTGCCGTTTCCTGGTTTCTATCCGAGGAGCCTCCAATAACAATCACCGGCCTGTGCAAAGGCAACAAACCCGCCATGTTATAGCTGTTATATCTTCATAAAAGCAGCTGCAGTTTGTCAACTCATACCAGCAGTTTATGTTGGAGTTGGCCATTCCCCCCAGAGCATGAATGAGTCCAGGTCCAGACACCACCAGGCAGGCACCTGGTCTGAATACAAACAACCACAGGAGACAGCGACATGTAAGATTCAACCAGCTGCTCACATTATTCTGTTCAGTTACTAAATTACATTACATCACATTACATCCATACTAAATGTCTTACCTCCCAGTGAGGTATCCAGTGGCAGATGCTGCATAGCACGCCTGTTGTTTGACAAAATGTATTGTATATTAAAATATCATCGGGTTGTTAAGGATTATAAGTGCGTGTAAACAGCAGTGTAGAAGAATAATAAGAACAGTTTTGTACCGCCTGTTCGTTGCGCATTCCCACATATTTGATCCCTTCAGCCTGAGCAGCCATGGCCACTTCTATGATCGGAACACCGACTATTCCAAACATGTACTCCACTTTCTGCATGAAGAAAAAACATTACTCTTTAACAAAGACAACACTGAATTATACGAGATTTACGAGTTAAGTGTTACGATAGCGATTAACTGCACGTTAAAGTAAGTTATTGAAAGTTTAAACTTGACTGCGCAACACTTGAACTTTGACACACTTTTTGCATGAGAGGCATGCATGGCTACATTGTTAAAGTATAGTAGAGACAGGATGGGTTAGAACAGTTAGAAGAGGTTTTACCTGAGCCTTTAGAGACTCAGCAATCAGCTGAGCTCCGGTCACTTCGTCCATGGCTGCTGTTAGTTAGACAGCAGACTTTTTAAACTCTTATATACCTGCAGAGGTACAAGGCCAAACTGTCATAGACTGTTGCAACTACCAGCATCATTAACACGTTTATTGATTCTTGTTTGCTACAATCCTCTATCTTGGTATCCGCCCCTCAATCCGGCCCCTTCCTATCGCTTCCGGGTTGCAAGCCAATCACGTGTGACCTCACACATGGAACGTTACATATCTTCTTAAAGATTTATTAATGAAATACGATGCAGACTAATGTGCATACTGTTTACGTATCACATTAAAGTCACATTCTGAAGTAGTCTGACATGTTAAATCATTTTAATTACCTGTTTAATCCATTTTGTTATTAATTGTGCAATTCTGACCTTAATTCTGCTACCAAGTTTAAGATTTCAACCCGTCTTAGTTGATTAATATATACATTTAAAATCGATTAATACATATTTTAAATATTTAATCAACGGATCATAACAAACTGAAATACATTTTTACATATGCCAGCTTTAGAGCGTTTAATGATGTATTAAATAGCCCTAAATCATTATATTGTTTAAATCATTGCCGTTTTGGAAGAAGGCTGATGGATCAATGCAAATAAAATCTGAAGGTTAATGTAAAATTGCAAATATCAGCAATCAAAGCACCATTAGAACCAGTTTTTAAACCAACACATATTAGAGCACCCCCACAAATGTAAAATGGAATAAAATCGTTAGTTAACACTATATTAACTGTCTCTTAGTACCTGGAAATGAGCTGTACACAATGTTAATTCTTTGATTTTGCACAGAAGACATTTTCACTTCATAGTAGTTAAAGCACAATGTTACTAATATTAGTATGGCTCTGTTCCATTCAAGTATCCCAGAAAGACATGACAACAGTGAGACAGCATGAACAATGCAGCAAAATGGATTTCTATCATTATTTATTTAAATGTGTGCTTTTCCTACTATAAAATGTAAACATGTCAGTTAAACTGCTTCAAATGTGTCATATATTTTAAGGCGATACTCCATAAAAGACTCGTGTGCATTATTAAATAACTCATTTCTTTATTACTCATAAAATATACAGCAATCTCAGTACTGAACGAATTCATTGGAGAGTTGAATTCACAGTCATAATTTCTATATACATGCTAGCTTCATCCCTCTTCAAGAAAAAGCAAGGAAAAGAAAAAAAACATCTTTTCCTTTCTAAAGAAGCTAGCAAATGTATTGTACATATTTCCAGTTAAAAGGATTTTAAACAGGAAAACAGACAGAAAACGGGAGTTTTGAATCATGGTAGGATCGAGTGGTTTCTTTTTTTTTTTGAAGTTAAAGCAAGCAAAACCTGTCAACAAACATTGACTAATATAAGAGCAAAAAATGTCATTCAAACAGAAGAAAATCAAATGCTGTCCTATCATTGGTTTACAGTGTTTCTTCTCACAAAACTGAGCCTCAGATACCTCAGTACAGGATCAGTGCTTCCTAGAAATGTTTCATTACTTACCTAGTGCGCATCACTGTACTTTCACAGCTGCCTCAACAAACTCATCTTTTCTCAGTAACTAATGAAGGCACAAAATGAACACATAAATAGGAACCGAAATTACACAAATAATTTATTCTTGAAAGACTAAACCGCAATGGACAGGTCAATATACAAAGGTAAGGTTGATCAACTTAAAAATAACCTGGTGCACATATCAAATGTTTTTAAATTACTCAGGTCAGTAAATCAGATTGGTTTTCTTCCTAGAGGATAAGGATTTTAAGACATGAACATGGGTTTATTAAAATTTTTATCTCAAAAAAATAAATGATTTCCCACCTGTATGACTTACAGATTTGAAGGACAAGTGCATTCTGACAGATGTAGTGTGCGGACATCAACCTTCACTAACTCATCAAGAAATCCCAAAAATGAAAACCGGCCCCCCCCCCCCCACCCACTCTGCTAACCAATAAACCCCATAAATGCTCAATCTCAATCTCATTTACACAGTTAAAACTGGGTTAAAATGCATCCATGTCTTTTGGTCCCTGTCGGTTTAGCTCTCTGTGAAGTGCTACCATCCCTCTTCAGCATGTTATTGCCGTACAAAAGTTCGCTGTCCGCCCAACAAGTAGTTTTTAGCACTCAAGAAGTCAGTGTTGGTAACGCAGCGGTTACTGAGGTCCAGTATCAGCTGAAGGACACCTGGTGCTGGATGAGGTCGGGATGAGTGTGGGCCAGCCTGCTGCGCCTCCTCTTGCTCTCTGGTGGGGTGGGGGGGGGGGTGGCTCTTAAGGCTCCTGTGGGGGCTTTACTCTTTCTTCCTCTGCCCTCCCAAGCTGGCGGTGGGTGATTTTTTTAAGACACAGTGTGTGCGTTTATGAATTGAATCGCTCCCTCCTGTCCCTCAGTACGTCTCTGAGTCAGAGTCATTGAGCTCTTCTTCCTTGTAGGGGCCGTCTTGATGGCTGATGTTGTTGAAGCTGCAGTAGGAGCTGTGCTCGCCGCGCAGCGTGGGCAGGCTGTCGAAGGTAACGCTCTTGGAGGGGCTGGTGGTGTAGTGGTTAATGGCACTGAAAGGGATGGTGGGTGCCGGGGCGCAGGCGGACACAGGCATCATGGTGGCCAGGATGAGGGCTAGGCAGTCTGCCACATCTTTGTTGGGGGCACAAGCCAAGGCGGGTGTGTAACCTGAAACAATGACAGCGTTACATACTCTGGAAAAGTAATACACAGTTTTAGTTTCTAGCATTAGTGCTACAACATCGGTTACATTTCTTTGCAGTAATTACATGGATTTTCAGATTTATTTTACATAAAATCATAAAGGAGTCTCAACATTTCTCATTAAGCTGATCTGGAAAATCAGTATAAGTAGAAGGGATATTTTAATTGCTTGGTTATCACTCGATTCTGATCCTGTTTTTACCTCTTTATGGTTTGTCTACAGTTTGTTAGCCATCATGTTTCTGAAATGAACATTATCCAAAACATAGGGCACATGTTTTAAAAGGTTTTTAAAAAACAAACAAGGTTTTTTTTAGGGCATTTTTGCTGTAGATAACCAATCATTTCTGATCCTGCTGTGTCCATTAGGGTGTATGTTTAGGTGCGACTTCCTCATGTACTGTTAAAGCCCGAAATATATAAAAAAAAAAAGGTGATGACATATAGTGAGGGAAAAACATTTTGAATTTACCGTTTTCATCGACTGCAAGGACACTGGCTCCCTTTGCAAGCAGCTCTTGCACCACCACAGTTAAACCATTTCTTGCAGCCACATGTAGAGGCCTTAAAAAAAAGAAGATAAAAACATGGATTCGTTGACAGGAAAGTCAATATTTTACAATTTGTCTCTCTACATTAATAATTCAAATTCCCACAGTAATCCACCCACACCACCAGTCCATTCCATCGCTCTGGTGCAGCAAGAGACAAGACACTAATGTAATACAAGCGATACGTACGTCTGTAAGGCGGCGTTAGTGGCATTTATGAGGTTTCGGTCTGTAATCTTTTCCAATATCAACAAGGCACTGGTTTCATGTCCCTGTGGGAAACGGTTACAGTATAATGAATATAAAAAAAAAACAACCACACAGAATAGCTTCTAAATGAGCAGTAAATACAAATAATGTATAGTATTTCAACACATACGTGCAGGAACATACTGCAAAATGTTAGAACAGTGCCACCATATGGCAATACGAACCTTACTGCAGGCGAGATGAAGTGCAGTGTTCTTCACAGCATCCTGCAGAGTGAGGTCTGCTTTCGCACTGCTCACCAGCAGTTCTGACAGTGAAACGCAGGGAAAACAAATTGAAGGTAATGCAATGCAGCGTCGATTACTACAGCCGACAGAGATACTCTCCAGTCAAGTGGTTAAAGTAGAGACGAGTTCATACCAACAGCGTTGGTCTGGCCATTTTCAGCAGCCATCATGAGTGGGGTCTTCCCTACGGCGTCGACACTGTTGACCTGAGCGTTGTGGCTCAGCAGCAGCTGGAGACACTCTACATGGTCAGTGAAGGCTGCTGCATGTAGTGGGGTCCTGCAAAAACAACATCAGAACGAGGCTCATTTTTATCATAGTCAGTCATTCTATTCATAATATAAGATTTTTTTTAATCACAGTCACAAAAACTCCTGAGGCTGTTGCACTTGTCTTCATATGAATGTGTGTTTACCTGTTTTTACCGTCTTTGGCGTTGACAATGGCAGGGCCCAGAGTGTCTATCAGCATCTCAGCAGCACTTTCGTTGTCATGGATTCTAAATAAAAAAAAAAAAAAAAAAAGAAGAGAAATAAGCACAATTACTTTTACCGTGAGGGTTTATGTCCTCGTACGCATTGATTGAAACGGAAGACGGCTCAAGAGCTTACACAGCACAGTGGAGGGGGCTGAAAGAGCTGCCTTCGGCCTTGTGAAAAACCTCTTGCTCCAGCAAAACCTCCACACACGTATCGTGACCTGCACAAAAGAAAGCATTCACCATATCAGGCTTCATCTCGAGGTGCTGACAGTCAGGCCGCTCATAAAACATTTGTCCTTTTCAACATGTGTCAAAATTGAGCCCTTGAGCGCATTAGGAAATTGCATGTAAGAACTACATAAAAAAGGACAAACGTTGTCCATGGTTATTTTTTAAGTGCTCCTTTTTACTTTCTTGGCAGCTTGCCAGCATTTACAGCATACGTTACTAAACATCGGATATGAATCTTCATAACTGTATTGATTTTTTTTCTTTTTCAAGGAGGTTTTCAAACCCTCATCTCTGTACCATTGTAGCAGGCCCAGTGCAGTGGGGTGTAGCCTTGGTTGTCTGTTAAGACGGGGAGTGTTTCCACTGATTGGGCAGCATGCAGCAGGCCTCCCAGTACCCCAATGTGTCCGCACGCCGCTGCCAGGTGCACAGGCGTGCGCCCTTTACAGTCTCGCACCAGGAAGCTGGCACTGTGCTGAAGCAAGGCCTCTACACATTCTTCATGACCGGTCACCGCCTGCGGTCAGACAACAGCAAATGTAAGTATTATCACCGTTGACTGATCATTTCCTGTATGGTTATGCATTTCAGATTATTTGATAAGAGCTGACCAACATTTGTGAGTTTATTCCTTCCATAGACAAATAGTCAGGGTTGCACTGCCAAAATCAAAAAACAGTGTTTACAACTAATCGAGGTGACTAGTTGCCATTGCGAAGAAAGAAAATCATATTTGTATATCTATAACGTGCCAGGCAACATATCAATCATACTAAACAATATGGATAATATGAATAGTGAAGGAGAAAAATGAAAAGTTACATACAGTGTGTACAAAATGTGTACAGTATGTGTCAGTGTATGTAAGAATTTTAAGATTTTCTTACTCCTCTATGTAGGGCCGTCCTGCCCCACTTATCTTTGGCTTCTACATTGGCTCCCTTATTTAGCAGAGAATACACACAATCGGTGTGTCCACTCAGGACCGACAGCATCAAGGGGGTTCTAAGAGATGAGGCAAAAATGTCAGCAATTCATTTAAAAAAAATAAAAAATAAATAAATAAATCACAAACAAAATTGTACTTACTGTCCATTCCCATCTTGTATATCTACTGCACTTTGAAGATCAGCATTTCCAATCAGCAAACGCAAACATTCTGAATGACCATTAGTAGCTGCAGGGAAAACAATGAAACACGCATGATCCCATTAAAATACCCCATACATTCATTTATGTTGTAAACAGCATACCGTACGAGCCACCAACTGAAGGTCCATACCTGCAGCATGGATGGGGGTTCGCTTCAAGGTGAAGTCTTTGACCAGGATGGAGGCTCCCTGGTTGATTAGGACGTCCACACACTCTACGTGGCCCTTAAAGGCAGCCAGGTCTAGGGGTGTGCGCCCTTGGCTGTTTCTAACATCCAGATCCAGTAGAGACTGCACCAGAACCTCCATAGCATGGTGGTGACCGTGGTACGCCTGAAAGATTCATTTACCATGAATAACTTAACGTAAATAAGATGAGATTGAGGATAATGGCGTAATAAAGACAATAGGTTCATGATAATACACTTTACTCACAGCAAGGTGCAGGGGGCTGATGGGGGCTCTGACATCGGAGTCATTCAGGATGTCTGTCCCTGAGGTTTCCATTAGCTGAACAAACCAGGTACACAAGTTAGAACCTACCTCAGATATAATCCATGCTTAGACTTGAAACTTGGTACTACAGATATACAGTACATGGCATTGTGGCCTGTTCGGAAGGCGAAAGTCAGAGATCTGCACACTTTTCTGATAGCTGCTACCTAATTCAATTTAACAGAGCAACAGTTTTGATCCAACAGAGATCTTCCTCAGACATAACCATCACAAAGCAGAACAACCAATATATAGGAGAAGAAATGTACAAATTTCACTCACCACATCTAGAGGCGTTTCACTTGCAATCTGTAACAGAGAGCGTGACAAGCAGCGAAGCATTACACGTCATTACAATAAAGCAATACAGAATTGATGCCGATTGTTATGTATATCTGGAGTGAAGTTCTCACCAGCTCCAGGCAGAGGCGATGTCCGTACGCAGAGGCGTAGTGCACAGCATTGTAGCCCTGATTGTCCCGGATCCCTGGATTTGCATCATTTCGCAGTAAATATTCCAGGCACCTGCAGACACAACAAGGAGGCTGTAGTCAAGGAAACAACATCATCTTTCAAGTCTTCAACTGTTACTCAGTGTCACGGAAATGTATCATATAGTCTCCTGGTTATATCTCGTCTCTATAAAGCTGCTGTTTGGCCTTACAGTGACTGACCCGTGTTTTCTCCACGGCTGTAATACACACGTCTGATGTCGCGTCAGCTAACAGACAGACAGTAGGTGCCACCGTGACCATGGTCAGGCAATTAGCAGACGAATGATACCGGTTGTTATTAACATGTCTTATGTCTCTGTGCCTTTGTTCCCAATTGGTAAACATAAATGTGCATGTCCTGCCTTAGCAGTTCCACTGTATAAATGACTTGTGTTTCTGTACACTCTGGTCAGATACTTGTAACACATGTTGGTGCAGGTCGTCTGTCCTTTCAGCTGAAACTGATCCATTCTGTTGAACACTTCTCACTCTTTATTAAATAACACTAAAGACAACTTTGTTCTAACTTCGATATTTGTTCATTTCTTACCAGAAGGCGATTCATTTTGGAATTACCATCACGCTCAGCATAAGCAATAATGCAACTGAGCTTTTATCCATGAAAACCTTTAAGCTTAACCCGCCTCCCACGCAGCCACCCACTCATTTAAGAAACTGAATTTTCAAAGTAGTACTGACTTTCCATCTGTGTCAGAGGCAGCGGCGTAGTGGAGAGGAGTGCAGCCCCGCTCGTCTAGGTCATTGACACTGGCCCCAGAGCCCACCAGAGCAAAGAGGCACTGGTAGTTACAGTTGGCAGCAGCATAGTGCAGAGGGGTCCTGGAAAAGCAAACATAGCTCAGTTCCCTCTCTTCAAATTTGACTAAGGAACTAGGAGAGCAGACAATCTTGATCCAAATCCATAATAAAAATGCTACAAACCTGCCAAAGCTGTCCTTTCTATTAAAGTCTGCCCCCGTGTTGAGGAGAAGATTGAGACATTCCAGGTTTCTGAAGGGGTTAGGGAGAAGTATAAAATGGTGATGAACTGACAAATATAATGGTATTCTTTTTGTTATAGATCATGGCACTACATCTTAACATTTACAGTTAATACTAAACATACTATGCAGCTGTCCTGTACTCACCCCCCAGCAGCTGCAGCATGTAAACAGGTCCTTCCAAAGTCATCAGGAGTATCAATATCAAATCCTGCATCAGAGTAAAGGATTATGAAAAAGATCCTACATACTGTATGTGAGGTTTTATAGTACAGATGTTGTACAGTTTTAATGTATGGATATCAAAGTGACAAGAATTGTAACTTATTAAAACTGCAATACCTGATCCAGTCAAATAAGACTTGACTCATTGTGTACTGCGATTAGTTGAGTTAGTAGTATTGAATTTAGAGTTGCTTACCTGAAGACAGGAGCTTTCGGCAGCAGTCAGAGAATCCACTGAGAGCCGCCAGATGCAGTGGGAACATACCATGAACCCCTCGTCTGAAAAAGACACAACCATGTTAATTTATTCCGTATCAACCAGACATCCCTGGAGCTAAACTAAGGGTACTAGTATGAATAGTACAGAATAAACTGTATAAGGGACATTACATCTATGCTTTGGAAAGATTTAAAAAAGATGTAGCTCTTCCAGGATAGGTAAAGTTGCTGAAAAAGGGCAGACAGGCTCACTTACTTCGCGGTGTCAGCTCTGTTGGTGATGAGGGTGTTGATGAGGAGCTCGTGTCCGTATCGAGCTGCAATGTGCAGTGGTGTATTTCCGTTCTTATCTTCACAGTCAATCTCAGCGCCTTCAGGAAAAAAAAGAAAAAAAAGAAAAAAGGCCATAAGCACATAGCCGGTGTTACGCTGAGAAGCAGTTTTGGTCTTGCAGTCCAGCATGAGAAATAAGGTCAGCGAGGCGGATTTTTGTTTTTTTTGGAGAGCTCACCATTTTCAATGATTGCTTGAGACCTAGAAAACCTTCCGTGGATGGCCGTCATGTGGAGGGGAGTCTTACCATCTTTACTCTGGAGTGAAAGAAAAACATGGCGGCATCACAACGTTGATCTACCCCCCCCCCCCCCCCAAAAAAAACAGGGTCCAAATAACTACTACAAATGATAAAACTGCATTTCTGACATCTAGCGACCTGAACGCAATTACATAACCACAAATGAACACTTAGATTCACACAGAAGCAACAAGCGTGACTACACTGACTCTTAACCACAAACATTCAGGTTTTGTTTTGACAGAAACATTGGTGAAATCATTTCTCAATGACGGAGCCGTTTCTGGACAAGGAGTGCCAACTGTTAAGTAACAGCGTTCCCATGTCGCACTGAGCCGTCTCCTTCGAAGTGATCAATGTTGAAACGGCAAGAAGCAACATTCTGGTTTCTACTCACCTTGATGTTGACATCAGCCCCGTTGCACACTAGGAGCTCCAGACAGAGCGCCCCATGGCGTGAAGCGGCGGTAAAATGGAGAGGTGCGAAGCCCTTCTCGTTCACCTGGTTGACGTTCGCTCCGCACTCTATGAGCTCGTTCACCACCACGTCCTGCCCGTTGTAGCAGGCCACGTGGAGGGGTGTGTTGCCGTACGCATTGGGCTCATTGATCTGGACGGCAATATAAACAGGGAGTAGTCGTGTCACAGAGGTCTCTCATCAAGACACTGTCACTCTTAACACAGAATATAATAATCGGTAGTGTCATTATCCGAAACGCAGGCAGTGCATAATGCCAGGTTATGTGTTATTACATGTACGCGCTCCCCTGATCGGATCTAGCAGTGTCTGCGGTATAATGACAATAAGCTTGTGGGTGGAACTCACATCCACCCCCAAGTCCAGGAGGTATTTGACAACGCTGATCATTCCACTGGAGGCTGCTGCATGTAGGGGGGTGTAAGATTTTTTATCTTTGCAGGCCACCTCGGCTCCATGAGATGCCAGCAGCTTCACCACTTCTATGTGTCCTGAAGACAAAAAGAGCATGATTTCATTAAATCAATATGCCATCAAGATATCAGCAACTAATTCATTTGGCCAGATCAGAACACGAGTATTCAGTTTAACATCTAAAAAAAACCTTTAATTATTTGTGATGCCTTTGAAAAAAATAACAAGACAAAAAAAGTATTTTCAACCAAGTGTTGGAGGCTTTCATTGACCACACGCTGAGATACACTCCTCAAGTCAAATTGAACAATAATAATGTGATGAATAAAAATCCCTGTGGTTGATTTATTACCCATGTAGGCAGCCCAGTGGATTGCACGGCGGTCCCTCTTGTCAAAGGCATTGATGTTTGCTCCTCTGGAGAGCAGGAGCCTCACCATCTAAAAGCAAAAACAGAGGAAAAAATAGAGAGAGCAGTCAGGAAAAACGTCAAGGGAAGTCACAACATGAATACTGCTAATAAGGCTGCCTTTCGGTCAGTGTGGCAACTCATACAACCATTGTGTACATGTGGGGTTTAATGCCTTAATGCTCTGGTCTACACTGCATACAGTTTACTTTGATTTAATCTAATCTCAAGAATTAGATGAGTTTCCATTTATAAATCATTGTTTAAATTGCTGAGCAGACGTGGGTTGAAAGACGTTTTGCATAGACTCAACACGGGTTCATCAACAAGACAAGAAGACATTAAGTGTGAACCTGCCAATTTCCACAGAGCAACTATGTTAAAAACTAAGCATAGGCTGTAATAAAGCTGAACAAAGACTACAACTGTGGGTCCTCACATCTGTACACGTTGTGTGTTTTACTGGAATATTGCTGCATAACCAAAATGTTGTATAAACAGCTTGATTGGGCGTGACGTTTCCACTGTTAAGATAACTCATTTACATAAGAGAATATGATTGCAATGGTCTCATTTGCATGGAAGCACGTGATTGGACAAGCACAGACTCTGCATGCTGCGTCTACGAGCGCGTTCCCTCCATTTACGACTGACAGCCGGCAGTGTCGGTACAAATTGATGGTCTGAAATTGTGTTATTTTCTTAACAAGCTATGACTTGTTCATTGGAAAGCAGCTTAATTGTTTGTTGAGCTGTGGCTTCTCCCACTTAAGAGTTTGTCATGGTGTTTGAATTTGTGCATGTCTACCAGATCAAAAGGCTGATTATTATCACCTTATCAAAACTCTTCTGTACACCAATACAACAGAAGTTCAGTTTAGTTATTTTTTCTGAAAGGGAGTGTAAGAATAGGCCACAGCATATGCCAAATGCCGTAGGTACAAATAACTTACAAAATGCATTGTTAAAATGTAGATTTTTCACTACGTGCAGCACTAAAACAAATCCAAAATGAATAGTTTCAAGTTTTGCCAAAGATAATCGGAGACAACCAATATTAAAAAGGAAGAGGAACAACTATGTAGGCAACTATATAATAAAGAACGGATTTGCTGCTGGCTATTGTTATTGGCATAGCTGCTAACTGTAGTTAGTCAGCAGATCTATATGGGGATATGGATTGTTCCACTTCACACTTCATAAACAGGCAAAAATGCAGCCATTGTTCAGTTGTTTTGTATTGCAATGCCCATTGTGTTTACACATTTATGAGGCAAGCAGAAACACTTCCTTCCAGTGAGAGGAGAAGATCAGCAGCTTATACTAACAGCCAGGCAAAGCCACCTGACATCAAGCCTGTTGTGTCAATATGAGCAGCACTTAAGTGGTTATACTTTCAAAACACAATACAGACAGGACTGACCGTACAGCCACATAGGCAGCCCTTTGAGTTCGTACACGTTTTTACCTATAGCAATCGATATTCTAATGTGCTGCCATTTTTATCCATTACGGTACAACTAAATCAATACTAACAGGTATTAAAAGCATTCCTTTGAGTGAAGCTCACAGCTGAATCAAACAGTATTCTGCGCTTGATATTACCTCCAGATGACCGCTGAAGGCTGCATGGTGCAGCGCAGTCCGGCCTGCTCTATCGGACACATTCACATTGCTTAGCAGCGGGACGAGGGCTTCAGCGCAGCGGACAGCTTTATTTGCTGCGGCGATGTGAAGCGGCGTCTGCCAGTTCTTGTCTCGGGCGTTTACGTCTGCCGAATGTTTCAGCAACACTTGGACAGCATCCTGCAAGATGTCATCGCACGCAGGTTTAAGTTCCACACGGCTTACATTTATAAAACGTTACGCAACAGTGTGTGTTGTGCAGAATCAGAGGAACAATCACATACTTCGCTGCAGGAGGCCACAGCTCGGTGCAGAGGAGTGAGCCACTTGTTATCTTTGGCATTTACTCTGGCACCTACAAATCAGAAGACACTGGCTGTTAGATTGTTTAAGGTTGTACAAGGTTGTACACTTACATGACATGTAGTGCAACATTTCAACAAAATGCCTAGAGCCTTTTTGACAGTTCTAAAGAGCTCTTTTGTAATATCTCCGTCTGCAAAATCATAACAAAAGAGCAGACTGCACAATGGTTGCATGTCAAAGTATTTTACAATATTGAATGCAGATGCACTATGTGGCCACATAGGCATTTCAAACATGTCATTATGCTTTCAGACAGGTTAACATCAGCGATTATTTACGAATCCCTTCAATACAAAGAATAGATGGATGGATGTATGCAACAACAAGTATGTAAGGACCTCCATGTACGACAGGGAGAAGAAAGGTGATGATGACTTTGCGAAAAGGGATTTACAAAGGTTTAAACGCCAGGAAGAACCGTCATTCCAAAAATCGGTATAATGTTTTTGGGCCATATTTGAACAATCTAACTCACATTTTAACAAGCTCAAAATTTGGATGCAAATTACATTATCTCTAGTCTTTCATGGGATGAACAAATCAACAGCTAAACAGCTAACCCTTTCCTAGATAATCTCTCCTGATACGTGATTAAAAAACTCATCATTTCTATATTGTAACATTATACCAATATTTGTTTCTGCCATCAGATACATTGCTGGAAATCTGACACACGTTGAGGATAAAAGGTTCCAATTTCTGAATACTGATTTTTAAATGCTCTACACTACTCACACATAACAATAACAGTTTCAGTATACATAAATCTTCTTTTGAAAAACATACCTGAAAGAATCAGCAGCTCTATAATTTCTGCATCTCCAAGATAAGAAGCAGCATGCAATGGAGTTCGCTTCTCATTGTCCTGGAATAAGTAACCAGAAAGACATTACTAGGACTAAATAAAACAACAGTTAGTATTTACAACCTTGTAATTCTTCTTTACTTTATACAGGTTAATACGGTTAGATGATTATGACATTAAAAACACATTTTTTTCCGTTTGTAATATTACAATATTAGAAAGGAGAACTAACTATTAAATGTTGACAGACACGCAGTCACCATTCATGGCAACGCAAATAAAAAAATGGGTTAAACACAAATTCAGTAAATTGAAAAGCTTTACAGTGAAAGCCAAGCCAGTACAAACCAGCTTTATTTTGAAATAAACACCGAAGCAGTAATGGTGAAGAATGCAATAAAAATAAGCAGAGCCAGATCCTGCAGTGGGATGTGTAAAAACACACTGTGCTTTTTGCATTAAAACAACTATCAACTGGAAGAGTTGTATGGCCTTTCAAGGACAATTATACATTAGAGCTTTTAAGTTCTGTGTTGCTGGGACGTTTCTAAAATATAGCGATAATATGAGGAAACAGATGCAGAGATTAGTGAGAGTCGGTTTGGATTACCTGTGCATTCACATCCTCTTTCTTGAATATGAGCGAGCGTACTTCATCTGGGTCCACATTGAAAATAGCTTTCAGCAAAGCAGGCTGTAAAGGAAAGAAAAACTAAGTCAAAATCAACTGAATCTCAAGACCTTCCTGGCTGACATGCAACACCCTTTTAGACTTTCAGTAAAAACCTATTGCAAGACCAATGACCTGGAAGGGAAAACCTTGTTCGTTAGACTAGAAATGCCAACAGCATAGGTCAAATTTGGGAAAACAATAACTATTCAGACCTTAAACCTTAGAGAGATTTCAGGATCCTCGTTATAAAGCACCACAATACACACGCGGCTCATTTGCTCGGAGTTTATGCAACCATGTTTAAGCGGCTAAAAAGTCCCTATATACATTGTTGTTGAAAAAAAAAAAAAAAAAAAAAGGAAGGGATGAAGCAAAGCAAAGGTTAAAAAAAAAGGTTTCTAGAGCAGGCGGTACAGACATTCAAATGTACATTTAACAAAAACTCCACAAATCAGAGGATGATGGAGGCAGATTGATACGGACAAATGCTGAGCAGCGACTTTCTAATTCTGCTTGGTGTTTACGGTCTGTTGGGAAGCAAAACCACATGTGTCCCATGGCACAGGGAGAAATATCACAATATCTGAATGGATATAAGTCGAGGACTGCAACAAATGACTGATGTGCTGTCCATTTCATAAACATGACTTTCTGCATCTTTAATGGAGACGGAGATGAAAAAAGGGAAAACATCCACAGCTGATCTGGTTCACCACATCCAACATGACAACAGGGGGCACAGATGATAAAAGACAAAAAAGTCAAACTGAAGTAATTGAGACAATTGTTAAGAGTTTGTGAAGTCTGACTCTTATGGGTCAAGCTTTCCTGCCCTGTATACAAAGGGAAAGTACTACTGAAGGTTTTTACAAAACTGAGCTGTTTGAGCTATATAAGCTATATAAATATTGTAGGCTATATACTGATGATATTTTTCCTTATTTCCATTTTGCACAATTAATTAAATTCATTTGCATGCATTAAGGAACAAATTCAAGTAATGTAACTGAAAGCATATTAAATATTTATTGCAATATTTACCCATGTGCGGGTAGCTGAAGTTATTCATTGTGACACAGTTGCAGCATTTTGTCAACACTTCCTGGAAGACAAAGCTCTCCTACATTACTTGCAGTGTCTGAAAAGTGAGTCCAACCTGAGAACCCGACGCTCTAACACAGCAGATTTAAAACTTAACTGAGGGTCTACAACCTCTACTCCATGCAGTTGCCCACATCTTCGCAACAAACTGTCAGCATTATGGCAACCTCAAGTGATAACTTCAATATTAGACTGCAGCTGCAATTGCAAATATGCAATATGTAAGCTACCTGGGTACCTTAAACATTTCTACTTTTGACCACCAACTAGTGCTAATCACTTACTTGTTGGTAAACGATACATTTTGCCACACACAATAAATGACAGGTTTTGAATCCCAACAGGAGTCAATTTAGCATTACCAGAGTTCTGGTTAATGTTGGATGGCCTGATACAACAGACAGCACCAAGCTAGCAGCTGATTGTTAAACATTTTGTTAAACGTTTACTTGTGATTTTTGTTACTTACGAGTGTAACCTCTCTAAGACTTGTCAAATTGATTAGGAAACAATGCAGGGATCAATGCCCCCATCAGCAGTCATTAACTGTAAGTGTACTAATGGCCTCTTCATATGTCATGTTAGCCAGTTTTTAACTGCCTGTGGGAGGAGGCTGACATAGACGGGGAGAGCAGTGAGGGCAGGGGATCCCTTCCAAAAGCTGCAACTGGTTACCCACGAAAGAGCAAGATGGAGCATTCCTGGCTTCCACAAAAACGTAACTCTTCCCCGACTTTAGTCATGTTTAAAAAACAAATCAAGCCATTAACATGAGTTTACAGCTGTGACAAACACAGTTAAACGTTTTTTCCACAAGTACTAGCTGGGAAATGTGGTGTTATTAAATGTGTATCAGTTGAGCTATTATCAAGCACTTCCATTACATGCAAGTAATCCTATGAGCAATGTGCACCCATGTATCCAAAGAAAACTGAAAGATGAAGGAAAGATGAAAGTGCCAAGAGTCGGCAGATTTTAAAACCACCTGCTGTAATGCTGGGCTAAAAATTGGGAAATACAAAAAAAAAAAAAAAAAAAAAAAAAACCTAAATGTTAAGAGGAAACAAAACACTGACCAAAACTTGTATTTGAACAGTCCATCTTTTTCATGCAATCATTTCTATGTGCTGGATTTCCTTCTGCGTACAGTCAAAATGATGTAGCGTACAAAGCAAATTTGTTCATTAAGGCTTCATCCTTCATGTAATGCACCGAGCTGCCCAGCTAGCTAATTAGCTAATGTGCTGCCATGTAGCATATCAGACTTAATGTGCAAAAGACCTCTAGTTTATGGCATAGTTCGAGCCACATACTTAAAATAATAATAATAATAATAATAAATCAAATAGAACTAGCAGTTTTTAGTCTTTCTGTACTGATTCCTAATTAGTATCAAAAACCACAATACTATCGAGTATCATTCACTCTAAGCTTTGTGAAAGTCGAGCATGAAACCAAGCACATTCACCTTTAGCAAACAACATTATTTGGGCTGTATTCAATAAACTCAACCTTTATCCTGCAAGATGTCTGGATTAAACAAACTCAAAAGTCTAATGTGGTAAGTTTAAATAACATTAAAATATACTGTCAACACGTTGAATAATTCCAGGTATAAGTGGTCGTGTGGGTAAAATGATTTCCTTTGAAGTATATTGAAACCAACAAGACAAGATAGTTATGCTCTTGCAAACTTGAGCCACATGATGCATTTCAGCAGCCAAATTCATGCTCAGTAAGTATTTAGAATAAACAAGACAAAGATTACCATTATCATCTAAGAACCAAGTAGCTTACAGTCCCTTTTTAATAACACAAGACAATCCTCTCATTCACTTATTATAATGCCCATGAATATCTGCAGGGTGTTATAGAGCAATAGTGCTTAGAGCTACTAGGGATACATTCAGGGTAACAAACAGGCCCTTGTTTCATTTTGATGATTGCTGTATATCCCCCACAGTGAAAAGGAAGGACAAATCTGCATTTTGTCGTTTTCAGGTTTTCAGTTCTGCAGTCCTGCACGACTGGTGTAGGAGATTTTCTATGCTTCTCTGGCTGCACGACTGTGCACCTCCTCTCCTCATACAAGCCAGCCTAGTTAATACCATCACCATGGAGACAGCTCTTTGGCAACTCCACCAGCTCACATGAGCCCAGGTACACGATCATTGAAGCACACACACACAACACACACACACAACACACACACACACACCACACACAACACACACATACACCCACAATGCTACAAGAATAGCAGGTATGTCCAAAACACAGCCCTTAGATGATAAGGGAAAGCTATTCCTGTTTTCACAAGTAGGTGGCAAGTGTTTAATATAGTTAGAGGAAGCATGTACTGTCACATTGCCCATCACTTCATACATTTATCATAACCCTTGCACAGCAGTTTAGCGTTATATATACCCCATTCATTAAGTAAAAATAAATACATTTGAATACAAAAAAAACTCCTACTTCCTCAATACCTAATTGAAACGGTTTAATTTTTAGCAGCTATTACACAAGGGGCAAACACTACATACTTGTGATCGAGGACATAACTTATCTAACTGTGATAAACCCGCTTTATAAATGAAACATTTTGAAAATCACTAAACTAAGCAGGGCACAAAGCCTCACAGATCCCTACAGCCACAACACAGTGGTGGTATTCAAAGAAGATTAAACGTTTAGTCAGTGGAATCGGTGCATAAAAGCTACATCATTATTTGATGTGTTTACATCCAATCTTACAGCGAACATAAAGCCTCACCAGCTGAGGCCCACATCATACATGTCACACACGTCCAGTTGTCACAGTAACGTAACAATCAACAGATAGCTGTGGTTGTTATTGTACTCATCTCACACTACAATGCAGAGATGCTGTGGCGATTATTACATCTTGGAACTTGGAAGCATCAACTCAAAGACCAGTGTTTTATTGTTTAGTCACAACATGCTAACTAGTCCCTTCCCAGCTAAGTAGCATTTCACGCAGGCTCTGGCTAAATACTGAGATAAAAACAGTATCATTAGCAGGTTGCAACTCAACAACCGCCTGAGCATGTGTCTCAGTGTAAAGTGTGATGCCTCTTGTTATCGCCTAACACATCCAACACTCCAAATGTGACCCCCCCCCCCCAGCAGTACTGTACCTTACTTTCACCTCAAAAGGACAATTTATCACCTAGCTTCACATGAAATGCTTGAGAAAATGCATCCGTTTCGGAGAATAGCTGCTGAAGAAACTGGCATTATGTTACATTCCGCTGGCGAATGTTGAAATCGGGGCAGCTAGCTAACATTAGCCAGCCAACAGTAGCTTAAACTTAGGTCAGCTTTTGACACAATGATCACTTACCTGGTCTCGAATTTTGAGAACCACCATATTTCTGGGATTTTAATTGTTCTCATGCAGATTCATAAAGGGATATATGTCTCCTTCCGAATAGCAATGTGTGATCTTGGTAGCTCTCCCGCTGGTCTGCTGGAGGCCTAGCGTGACGCTAGCTTAGCTCTCTTGCTAGCTTCCTAACCTGATGGCATGAAAGCAGAGGAGTAGCGGAAACTCCATAGCGTTGCCGCCACCATACTTCGCCTCCCAAAAAGATGCAATTCAATAGGTCAAACGCGCTGAACGTCCCAGTAAGAGAGCTAGTGGTTGGCTGTTGCTAACGGCGCTCTGTGACAGACGCACACTGTGTTGAATATTGCATCGCTGACCACGCTCATGTCATAATACATGTAGAATGAATAACGAACGATATAAACGACGTAACATGCAATGCAATTAATTCACATCAATGGTACAACCACACTGTGCTTTTTTTTTTTTTTAAATTAAATATATGTGGCTCTGTTTGGTCGGCTTTTCAGTAACAGCTGCTTATTATTCTAGTTACACACAGTGACTCATCTTGAAGTTGCACAAAAAGCGAGAACCATGCTACACCAGCCGCAAATCATCTGTAGTGCAGCCACTGGGAGTAAAGTGTTACATTAACAACAGTGTTCTCTCAGGAAGATGAGTTTCTCCGGACAGACGCCTCTCTTCATCAAGAAGGTAGCCATGCCATGCTGACACCAACACCATGCTACACGACTAATACGCCCCATATAAACCAAGGAAATCCGTTTGGAAATTGTCTGCAAATATTACTAGCTGAAGAGCTAATAGTCTTCTGGCCTAGTGGTCACGGATATCTTTTTTTTTTTTTTTAGCAGCAGCAGTTCGAAATTCCCAGAAGTGTTATAAATACGAGTTCTCCTCTATCGTGCTGATGGGGTAAGTGCTTTTATTATTTTGCAGCCACAGTGCATAGATTGGATATACAATATAATTGCTTCACAAGCTTTTTGGGGGCGGAAAACACCTTTAAATCATACTTCTTGTGTCTGCTGTCTAAACTCTTGGACATATCTTATGGGTTTATTGTAAGATAATAAGACCGTATAGTGCCATCTACTGTAAAAAGAAGAAAAAAAGGAAAAAGAAGTGCGTTCTGAGAAACCCATAGGTTAGGTTTTAAATCCTCAGTGTGTTTCAGGTCATGTAAACCTAACAACCAAGTGTGGTGGAGTATGGCCCTCTAGTGACTACAACTACAACTACACGCAGGCGTGAAAGTAGCTGATGTGCATCAAATTGAATAAAGGCTTAAATGAGAAATACAAATACAATATGTCAACTTTTGTGAACTTAAAGGTAGTAATACTACCAGCGTAATACTTGTTATTTAGACATATTTGGTTTACACTGGGAATTTGAGATGCTCTACTGACTTGTGTGATGTATGCAACCTTTTGTAAAATTGTATGAAATTGATAATCATTTGCATTAAAACAAAAAAATATATAGTGTTAGTGATTTCAGATCTAGACAAAACCCCACCTCCTTTCTGTTTACACAACATTTGAGGAAAAGAAGTGTATGCATTAATAATCATAAAATAAGGGCGTCTGCAGAGCTCCTGGAATGTTACAGCCACAACAGCTGATGATGTGGGACAGTAATTTCCTCTGTATGGTGAAAATACAGCAGAAAGGACTGGCAGGGATGACATTATGGACGAGTGCCAAAATGCTTGGACACAAAACTGTCTGTTTATAGTGCACTCAGTGACTTGGAGGTTCTGTCACAGACACAATCAGTACAGTCTCAAAAGTTCACAGTGCAGCAATTCAGGACTAAAAGATCTACTGCTATATATTTTATGTGGAAATGTTTACGAGTTACTTTACATTCAGATCATATCGTGTCAAATTATTGTTTTTTTGCAGTACAGCTATTTATAAATAAAACAAGAATAATATTAATGTAGAATTCTGATAACATGCAATGCTACAGCATTAAACTAAGAGCAGGGACACCTGAGCAGATTATCTTTCTGTTGAAACCACTAAAATGATAAATGACAATAAATCTTTACGCCACTCCCCTACAGAAATATGTTAGAAATAAGCAACTGCTGTTCAACATGTGTCTCAAGCTGTCAGATGGAGCACAGAGATGATTACTCTCCACCAAACAGGCATCTATGCTGTTAAGAAATAAAATAAAAAGCAGCATGGCAAAGGAGTACAGTTTTGTGAGTGAGGGAGCTAGCGGGGATCTTGTGAAAGAATGTGGGTTATGCTCACCAGCAACTTTCAAGGGCAGTCTCGCATTTCAAGGAACTAGATACAAAGAGACGGGAGAGGGAAAAGTTTGCGGCAGCTATGTTAATGATTTTGGGTGTAGGTTGGTCGCCTTTGCTGGGGGTAATCCTCCAGGATCTGTCCCTAAGCCCTGCAAAGGCTACAGTAACCAAAGCATGAATAATTTCTCACTGGGGCGGCTGAGGTGGAGAGGGGTTCCCACAAATTAAATTAAGAAGAGGAGAAACGGCGGACAAGGGCGTAAATGGAGAAAACAGATGCATACTCGCATACCTCCTCAATCTGCACCCTTCTTTAAAAACTGCAGCCTGACCCTGTGTTTACACCCTTCTTGTTTACAGGCCCCTGTGTGTAATGTGTGATGTCCCACCAATACGGAATAATGTAGTAAAAAAAGACCAGACAGTTAATCAGATTCTTAGCTGGCCCTCTTGCTGCGGAATGACATGGTCCTTAGCATCCAGGTGCCAGCTGTGGGGTCCTGCACGGCAGCAGTGACATGCATGCAGGATCATGCCTCAGATTTGCTGATGTTGGGCTGTGCCCCTGTCTGTCCAGCCGTCAGGATGAGGGATAGCAAACAGCTGGACAGTCGGGGTCCTGGGATGAAAGTGGTGTCACCCACCGGTTCAGTCCCAGCTGCTGTAGGAAGAGTGGCAAGATGCAAAGAGAGAGGATTTCAGCTGAACGCTTCCCACCACTGTTCCTGGAGTGCAAATGTAGAACCAGAGACCAAATAATCAGCAAATCAATCCAAATCCTTGTCATATATTGTCTTCTAAAAATCTAAACGAAGGGTAGGCATAGCATAGTAAGGCATAAACAAGGCTCAAACTATTTCAAGAAGTGTCAACAATTATGCGGAATGTGGCCAAAACGGATGAAGATGTATTAAAACATACAAACACACTGAGCAGTGATGTGGGGAACAGGCAGACAGAGATGAGATTAGATGCTTTGTTATTCTGCTAAAGGGAAGACATTTGTCCTCCGGGCCAAAAAGTAAACTCGGGAGAGGCACTGAAGAATGCTTTGAAGTGACAAATAAAAATGTGAGACCGTGGACAGCTGTAGATTTATGACGATGACAAATCTGCATATAATGTGCGCTAATCACACAAGCCTTGCTCCCGGTTGAGATAAAAGGTAGGTTCACATCCTAATGTTCCCTCTTAGCTTTGAAGTGATGGACCGAGTGCAATGACGGATTCTTTGATAACTTGCATTGCAAGCCTTGTCTGAGCACGTGCTAAAGCAATGGACAAATAAGAATAGAGGTATTAATACATTTCTAATTCGTAGATTATTGTTGTTGCACAGCAGCTGATGTGTCAAGGCCAAACACTTTGTCCCGGGCAAAGTCCCATTGGATTCTAAACTGATGTCAGTGGAGTGCATATGAGCAGTAGATGGCACTGTTTCCATTTGAATGATCTTTTTGTGCACTTGTGGACTCTACAGGTGCTATTTTTAGGAGTTGCCTCTCTGCAAACTGTAGTCTGTAGGTACAGCTGTCATAGCATTCACATGTTACGCAATAACAAGCAAACAATAGCTTCTTTACAAGCAGTGTCTTATACCTATATTATCATCATTCCTGGTGCACATCTATTGATATTATAATGTAAGGAATAATGTAACACTCTTAACAGTATAAATAAAAGAAGAACAGTGCTGTTAGAATACAGTAAAAAGCGTTCTTTCTTTAAATACAAGACAGTGTATTGCACAATTTACACAACAGGATATAGCACTAGTGAAAGTTATCACCAGATGAGCCTGTTTTCGGTTCTTTTTCGCACGGGGAGAGATGATTGATGAAGTTGCAGGAGACAGGTGGTGCACCTGCTGGGGACAGGCAGAGACCCTGCCCCCCTTTCTCCATCGCAGACATAATCAGAGAGGACAGTGGAGTAGACAAAGAGTTGTGTCTGCTACTAACGTTACCGTGGTAGGATTTTATATCGTCCCCTCTTTCGACCAAGTTATTTATAGCTCAGTCGTCATACACAGACCGCATCCCGCATGTCCTCCAATCCGAACAACAGCACACACGTCAATCCCTCCACCCTGTCCTCAAGGTAGATAAATAACGTTTCTACATCTTATATTTTAAGTATGTGAGTTGAACAAATTCGACGTAATATGCATGCAAAAACTACAGGGTATTTTAAAAACCTATATATTTGGCAACTAAACTGGTGGTGGTGTGTTTAAACTAAGAATGAGCACTAGCAAACGTTTTAAATTCAGAATTATTTTAAGCTCTGTGACTACTAAATTGCTTTATGAAACGGCAGTCATAGCCTAAACAGTGAAAGAAAAGAATTAATGAATATTTAGCTTATATTTAATATTTATATTAAAAACATTTTTTTTCCACCAAGCTTTATGTTTTTGAAAACTAACGTTAGCTAGAAAGCAAAACAGTTTGCTAACTATGTAATGTCTGCGCATTAATATTTGAATTACCGGTTGGTTCTGCGGTCACAGGTGGTCGTTTTGGTAAACGATTTCTATTGTAAGTCCGCCAATAAAAGTGGACCGGAACTGTGTGTGTTATAACAAGCTGCGACATTCTCCACTCAATCACAGAAATTGAAATCATTTTTTATTTTGTTGCTATTATTGACCATATCATCGTTGCTTTTGCAGTTCTACTTTTTCTCCAACACGTAGGGTATTGTAGTAAACATCCAACCATCTATAAATGTACTTGCTTACCTATTTATGATCAAATGTGGTTGGGAGTGTGAAAGTCCTTATTCAAAAACTCGTTATTTAACCAGGCTGCATCTCCCCTGGTCACAGCCTACACGTGATTCGACTAATATTTTGATATAGCTATTAAGTAAGAAATGGAATAGGATACAACAATCTATTGGGAGTGTGAGCAGGGTGATGTAGTCTACATTTGAACAACTGTGAGTCCACTAATTATAGCCATTAACACTTCTTAAAACGTCTCCTCACTCTACTTGCATAACTCACAAAGCTGCTTTATTTTAATGTATAAGTGGTGAAAGCATTTAAAAGTTTAAAGTCAAATTACATTATTAAGTGACAAAATGTACAAAATGTACTTTGAGTATCAAAATGTACTTTTAATGCAGAATGGCTCCTTTCAGTGTTATATTGGGGTACTATTAGATCATTATTATTGATGCATCAACATGTAAGCAGTACTTTAATCAGGCCAAGGTATTAGTTTAATCTATTACAGTGCATCATGCTTTATATAGACAACTGAACAAATGTGTTTCATGTCAAATCTGAATATGGACCAAACTATAGATGTTAGATAAATGTAATTGATTAAACTTACTTATATATTCTGTCATTAAATGTAGTAGAGCAGAAGTGTAAAGTAGCATAAAATGGAAATACTCCAAGTGGGTTTAGTGCCTCAAAATTGTACTTAGGTGCAGCACTTAAGTAAATGTACTTATTAACTTTCCACAGCTGATTACATTTTACGCTTTATTTCTGTATTTCTATCCTTTACAATGTCTATCACATTTTGAATATTTCATATTCCATGTTCCCTATTCAAGTATGTCCATAACATTCTACTGTATACATACTTTTGCTTTTTAAAGTATATATTTTATTTTAATATACTTGCAGTATGCCTATTTATGTCAATAGATAAAAGCATTTAACAGCACACTGTGCTGTTCACACTTATGTAAAATATTTTTTAATCCAGCTACCTTCTTGCATTTTTTGTGTTTACAGATACTAAAGAAACAAAACTACAAACGCAAGCAGATGAAGACTTGTACATGCCAGGATAGTCAAGTAAGGAGCTTATTTTTTTCCTTAAATATATTTTAGATGCCAGTAATAAAAAAATAATTGACAATGCAGCTGTTGCAATGAGGTTTGTATTATAAAGTGAGTATGTTTCTCAACTTTCAGCAGATGTGTTACATTTGAAATGGCTCTGTATGATGGCTTTGGTGACCAGTGCTCTTTCCACAGGTGTCTTTTGGAGACAGCATTTCAATCTTCACTGAGCAAGGTAATAGGAAAACACAAGAACCACAGACCTTTTTGTGTACACGTGACATTTTCACATGGACAGCAACACAAGAAAAACACTGCTCATACTTGACATGAAAGCCTTTCACAGCCTCTCCAAATGACCCTTCAGCCATCTTTCTATTTGAGAATATTTATTATATTTTTACATTGGACTTGTTCTTGGCAGGTTAATGCTCACAGATGTCTGCACTGCTCAGATGGCTTGAGGGGGCAGGTACCATCTGAGCTGTGTCAGGGAGAGAAAGTCATTTTAACAGCACCTTACACTTAGCCTAACACATAATTTCATAGTACCAATAAATGTGTTAATGAGACAAAATGTTTTTTCGATAGAACAAATCTTAGCAGGCATCTGTGAATTATTCACTGGACCCGATAAGTTGGCATGTTCGGCTATACAATTGGCAAGCAGTATTCACAGAAGCGGTGTGTTGCATGACATCCCTGTTGTGTAATGCATGTTAGCTATAGTGGATTATTATTATTGACCTAAAGTGGGCATCTGGACAGTTTGTGCCTGTAAAATATTCAATAGACTCTGCAGAATAATCAGTCAGCCACTAGCAGTGATGACATAAGAAGTGAGAGTGAGCTTGTTTATCAAAGTGGAGAGAATACAATGCCTTTTCCTTTTTTTTCACAGCTAAAGTGATGGAAGTGATGAATTACGCTTTGTCACTGTGGGTTTATTTCCTGTGTTTGCGTGCCATCCTTGACTGACCGTGACAGTGTGAAGGCAACCTTCATGTCACGCAGCATAAATTGCAGTTCCAATAAAGAGAAATAATACTGTGGTGTTTTGTGCCGGTTGACGTAAAGTATGACATAACAATGATTGAGCCAATCTTCTGCCTAAAATGGGCACAAAGTAATCAGGAAAAATACAATTGTATGTTGTGTGTATGTTTGTGTGTGGGTGTGTCAGGGCCAGGGTTTCTGTGTACAGGTGTGTCAGTGCAACAATATGTTAAAACATAAATAGATCATTGACAGCCATTTGGTACAATAGCAATATGATTACTTGCTTAGTGATTGAGCTACGTGTGTTAGTAGTATTTGAATAGAAGTTCATAATAGATTTCCTTTTCTTATAAAGCCAGAGACTTGTGGTTTACTATTTTTTTTTATTTCTCAGGTATATGCGTAAATGACACAGGGCGGTATGTTCTAATTAAGAAACCAAGAACCTCCATAAATGAAATGTCTTCCCAAAATAAAACTGACATTTATGACTGAGCATGTCATAATACATTATTAGTGTATAATGAATCTCACACTGACAGGTTGTTTTAACACGGAGGCCTTTCTATGTTTATTTGTTTATAACAATTTAAAGGCACTTAACAACAAATTATAGTTTCATTGCATTAGCCTCAGAATATATGAATAAAGTATTATGAGTGACCAGGTTGTAGCTGTTATAAGTAATGTATTAATCAGATGAGTAATTAGATTGTGAAATAATTATTATGTAGAGGCTATGTATGTTGTACCAGACTCACAGTGAATGCATGTTGTTTCATGTCATGACTTTTTTACAACAGAACATCTGATGTTGCTTCATAATTTAATGAGTTTGTGGAGCTCAAGAAAGTCATATTGTAAGACATTATGGGACATTAATAGGAGTCCCAAAACTCATAATAGACTACATATAATATCACACTGTGTATAAACAAAGCAATTACTGGTAAATATATGATGCCCAAAAGACTCGTAACACAAAAGGCATAATGTATTATAGCCTATTGTGACATTTTCTGATACAGCTAGGATCTCTAGCCTAATTGTAATGTTCTCATTTCGCATGCAGAAAAGCCATGTTAAAACCAGCCACGAGCATGGAGCATTGCACAGTACTGAGTTTTCAGTAGTATGTCTATGCAATTCTGTCATAATCCACATATTTCTTGGGAGGGGCAATTTGTGTAGAGCTGCAATGGTTGAAACTGAATATATTTGGATTATTGGACTGACAAAAAGACATCACCTTGGACTTTGAGAAACTACTATTGAAATGTTTCACAATTTTTCTGAGATTTTATAGACCAAGCAATTAATGGAATAATCTAGAAAATAATCGTCAGACTAATTGATAATGAAAAGAATTGTCAGTTGCAAGTTGTGTAATTCTGTATGATCCAAAAACCAACTTTGGTAATTATACCCAGTGCCAGTCTGCACAATGTGTTCTTAGCTGGGTTTCACACTTAAAAATAAACTCTCATTCTACCCTTCGTTTCACATGGAAAATGACAGATGAATAATAATTATGTAATTTCACCATTAGTTGCAATAACAGAAACACTTCCAAAATGCTTAAAAACACACATGAAGGAGTTAGATTTGTTTCTTAAATGTACATTTCTCATGATATGTTTCTCAGCTTCATGTTCATGCTTGTTGACACCCTTAAACTATTTTTTGTGTGGTCCACGATCTATTATTGGCTCTGGCTGTAAGTGTTTTCTGTTCCATAACAAGATGAATCCCCAACATGGCATTAGGTTACCAGGCAACAGTGTACACTCCTCCGCTTGGTTATAATTTTCTTTCTATAGTTATGATGCTTAATAGTAAGTGACTGCATGGCAGTTGGCCAAAATTATCCACTGTTAGCAGAACCCGTAGAGCCTGATGTATATCAGGAGGCGTAGAGGCTGGCAGGCTATATTTGGCTGCTATGTTCCCTTCAAAGAGACGAGTTCTAGGTCTGGACTTGACATTTCTCTTAGACTGGAAAAAATGGGTTTGGGTCAGTGAGTTTTTTGCGGGAGGAGGGGTGTTGTTGATGCCCAGAGGAAGGTGCTGGTCTCTGTTCTGCAGTGGCTCATTGTTATGTTCTCTTCATCGGTACGGCACAGGAAGCTTAAATGATAGGATAAAACTAGCAATTATATGTGTTGAAATACATGGTCTTACAGGACAACAGATTACCGCCGCTGTAATCCACACAAGATACCTATAAATACAGGACAAAGTGTCATTGTCAGGTTATGGCTTTGTACATTTTATGTTTTCTAATAAGTCAACATATCACATGTTTTTTCACTGCTTTGAGAAAATGTTCTAACCCCTTGGACTCTTATAAGCCTAGTGAAATACATGGTCAACAACTGTTTTCTTGGTTATTGAAAAGGTGAAATGTTGGAGATAGCAGGTTAAGAAAAATTATGACATGACAGGATTACAATAGCAGTTTGGTGTCAGATCAGTTCATCTGCCTTGGAATCATTACTGAGCAGCTACGGACCTACTCCATGATGCTGTTAGTCCACTTGAAGCCTCTCAACCCACTGATCGTTTGCATTATTAGCAAACCTCATAGCAAATGTTTTTTTCCTCCACTGGAATATAAATTATATAACTTTATATTGCACCAAAGTTCTGTTTCTGATTAGTCTCTTCTGTTTGTTATATGTGTTTTGAGGTTAAACAGAAGCATGCAGAGTGCAGTTCTGTGCTTTTTTTCCCTCAGTGTGTTGTCATGAAAAAGAGATGGAGAGTCATGTTCGCACCTTCGTTTTTTTTTTGCTCTTCTTGTTCTGCTGCTGCTGCAGTGGAAGACTGTGGCTGTACAGCAGACATTGTGCGGATAATCTGAACGTAGCCCAGGTGCCACGAAAGGATTCTGACATAAATAAGTTTTTCCCTTTGTGTTTGTTGTTTCTGTTCTGTTTGTTTGCAGTCACACGCTATGGCAAGGCAGTTGAACCGCATGCACAGACAACATTTTAATCAGTCCTAAAAAACAACCTGATAATGTATCTCCTGCAGCTCTGCTGAAGGGTGAACAAGTCAGAGGTGTTCTCACAGTGCAGAGTTGGGGCTGGAACTGTTGTTGAATAAAGGAGTAGGTAGTAGTGTATGTGTGAGGAATATATTCTCTCTACATAGCCTAGATAGTATGAGGAGAGCAGTGGCCCAGAGGGGGAATCTGGCTCCTGTTGCAGCTGAGACACAGAGCCTGGTGTTCTCAGTGTAGTTCATCCAGCTCCACTGTAGACCCCACGGGCTCTCTGGGGGGACCTACCTCCATTTGTTTTCACTTTCTGTCCAAATGGAGTTGGAGAGATGAATCATTCATGTCTTTTAGAGGCCTCTTGTGTGAATAGAAAAATGGGGAGATTTAAGGCTCCCAATTCGAGTATTTAAGAGAGATTAATATGCTTTTGGCTGAAGAGACATATTTATGACTTTTTTTTTGTTCTTCAGTTAATTCTTTAGTTGAGATTTATTTTAAAAGCTTGCTATTTTTCGCAGTTTATTTTCTACCTGAAATATGTGTCTGGCCTATCTACTTATACCCATCTGCTTATCTGTCTGTCAGTGTGCCTATTGATAGCAGCCGTGGAGAGTTCCCCTGCCCTAACTCGATCCTGGTCCGTCAAATCTGCATGGTGAACTCAGTGAAGGTGATAAATGAGCTGCAGAGTTGGTATGCCCATCCTGATGTGCAGATTGTCCCTTAACTGTCACAGGGTGGGGCCATTTCCCTTGATGGCAGAAACAGACAAACTTCAGATTTCACAGGCCCATTAGTTGTCACACCATGCCATCCCATCATCCTCTAGGGGCCCTGACTGCACTGCCATGTGTCATGCTAAACATCTCTTTGTTGTTACCTTTCATCTCTGGGTACCTGTCACCTCTCTCAACCCATCCTGTGAGTTATGGGACTGCGGGAGGTCATGGCCGCAACCCCTCCTCACTTTGCGTGAAATGTGCAGAACAAACGGATCCAGGAATTACACAGCAATTGGACACATTGGCAGGATATCTAAGAGCAGAGCCCTCGTAAAGGTCTCTGTGGCCAGATAGGTGTGAAGGGTTACTAGCCCATCTGTTACCAAAACAGAGAAATGTTCCCCACTTTGAGGTGACAACCTTAGAGCATTCTTTGAATTCTCTCTTTTGGCTTTGAGTGGCATTATTTCAGCAAAGCTGCTGACAAAATGTAATGTTTCCGTAAAGCGAATAAAAAAAAAAAAATTATAGTCCTCTGGAAAAGAAATTTCTACTCATGGCCTTTTTAGATGTATTAAAAAGCACATAAAACTGCTGATAATGTTTGTTTTTTTTTCTTTCTCTTTCATTTATTTGGTCTATCTTGCTTTTTTAAAGGTAGGAATCTCCATACTTTGTAGTCCAAAAGGAAACATCCATGTTCTCAACTTCCTTTCATCTTTTGATTTCTCACACACGTCTTTGAAGAGATCACACAGTTGAAACAGTTTTTGTTTTTGTGCTGGTAATTTCATCATGTTTTATAGAAAAGACAGCCAAAGCTTGTTAGGCCTTGTGTTATTGAAGGGGCTGGGTTGAAAAGTCAGTTTGGTTACTGGATCCGAGATGAAAGGCAGAGGTCAGGAACGCCACTCCCAAGCACAGCATGGTGACATTGCTATGTGGAATTGTGTGCATGTGTATGCATGTGTGTGTTAGTTTCTCTGTGCATGTGTATTTGAGTGTCTCGCTTTGTATTGCTTTAACATACTGTAGTGTTTGTTGCGTGTGTGAGTATTTGCCTTCCTGGTCCTTGGAGTTTGCTATGTAAAGTTCAAGTAATATCTCTAATATTTTCTGGCCTTTCTTGGCCTCTAATTTCTGGTCCCTGTTTTAATCAACCTGCAGGGTGCACTGTTGCTGAAGGATCCACCAAGGGTTTTACCCCGCCTGGACAGTGTCCCACAATTAAAAGTACTGATGCCTTTCTCGTCTCAATCAAGCTGATGAGACTAACTAATTGTAGAGACAAAAAGATGGATAAGGAATGTGTAATGTCTTCATTATAACTACCAATGTAATGACACAAACCACAATGCAATATAATTGTGTCAGTGTGATAGAACGTGATTTGACAAATCTAAAATGTAGAGGGACAGGGAAATTCAGATTGAGTGGAAAAACAGCATGAGACTGAATACTTAACACCACAAGAAATGCATCAGTCAATCAAGCGACTGTAGCACTACTATTGTTTTCCCACCAAACAAATGGAATGACCCCAGAACCATGCCTCTCAGTGGAGAAAGGAAATGGGGATCTGTTTGACTTGTTTAGGCACTCTCATAGGAATTGCAAAAGTAGAATATTGTCTTTACAATATACTTGGGAGACATAAACTAGTAACTACACTGCATAAGGATATGATAGCGCATCATGGTGAATTTATAACTATGGTGGAATAATGTATACGAATATGATGCTGTAATAAGATCCAGAAACTCAAGGTCACCCTCGCAAAGCGTTTAAAAATACATCTGGAGCCCCTCCAGGTTCATGCATATGGAGCAGCCCAGACATTAACATTGTACCAGAGGTGGCGGGTGCACTGTGGGACATTTCCCGGTATGCATAGCACTACCTTAATAATCAGAGGAAGAGCTATTTTTCAGAGGCATTGTTGCGTCCAAGACCTTTGAGACACCACAGGAGGTGAGTACTGTGACTGTGCTGTGGTCAAGTAAAGAAGTGGTGGCGTAGGTGGAAGTGGCTGGGACAATAAGCGTCAGCCCACCCTTCCCATAGTAAACTTGATTTCCTGTTGCCCTTTTTTAGATGGACCTTTTAAATCCATGAATGGAGTTTGGCTTTGGTCTTTAAAGGTCATTGACACATTCAGAATAACAGTCGAGTGGTAACCTATTAAACAACTACAATTTTAATGTTGTTGTGTTGTTGGGTTATTCCCTGTGCTTAACATATTTGGGTCACTGAAGTGAGATTTGTCCCTTTTTAAAAGGAAATCTGGAACTTGGGTGAAAACAGCTTGTACTTTTTCTGTGTCTGAAATAACGATGCTGGTATTTTGCCAAAGGACAAACAAGCCACATAAAATGTGTTTTCTTGTAATAACATACTGGTAATACCAAAAATATATATTTTGTTATCATATTAAGATAATGGCTCCGAGGCACTTGGGATGGATGATGCTATGATTACCCACTTATAAATGGACTAGCAGGGTGTGGTTTGGAAAGATGCCTCTGAACAGAGAACCTTTGTTTTTATTAATCCCCAGGGATTGTCTAAGATCAGTTAAACTTGGCTGGATTCCATCAAAGTCACATGTGTCTGTTTGGGCCTCTGTGTTTGTATGACACAGATGAGACATTTGACTCCTGCAGGCATTTCAATGATGTAGGTCTGAGAGCCACTGATGCAATGATTCGGCACACTGTGGTTTCAGGCAGAAAAGTTTCACTGAATCCTGCGTCATGTTCATTGGTAAATAGTTCCCTAAAATGCCAGCTGACATGAAGAATTATCTTTCAAAGGCTCTAATCAATGCTAAGCCTTTTGGTATTCGAATATCGTTAGAGGATCAATACTTGTGTGTTGCTTTGAGAGAAGGTACTGTGCAAGTGGGACGGAGTGGAACATAGAGTGGGTTTGTCATGATTGAATGTAGGGTGGAAGTTGTACAACAACAACATGGTCAATTTGATACAAACAGTGGATCAATGGTTTCCAGCAGAGATGAGCACATTGATCAGTAAAAATACTGAGAGCTGCCCTCTTTTTCCAGTGTGCCTTTGTGCTCCATATCTATTTTTAGGGCGCATTTTGCAGCAGATGAAGGCATGGCATCAGGGATCTATTCAAAGTTAGAAAGTAAACTGACCTCAAGGTCAGTGCACAATAAATAGCTTTGAAATGAGGTTTTTGCCTTTTTGAAACTCTGCTATGGTTCAGTCTGTCTCTCAGATCACAGATAGAAGGTTCACAGAAGAAAGGTTTTTGTTTTTTTTGTACTTTTAAGGATACAGTAAGTTGATTCATCTCTCTCTTTGAATAGCTCCATCTCTGTCTTTTTTATGTCAGGTCTCACAAGAGAAACCCATAAAGCTGCATGGCCATGGGGTCCATCTAACTGTGGTATTAGCTGCATTGCAAAACTTTGCTGGCAATGTTTCAAGATTAAGTACCAAACATGACTGCCTTTAAATGCTTTTTTCTTGTTATTTGATCCAACCTGTTAAGTGCATTCTATATCACCCTGAAAGTCCAACAGGAAATACCACAGGACGCCAGACAGAGTAACCCAATAAAAGCAAGAGCGCCCAAATCATTAGTGGGGGAACACACTCACATAACACATCCAGATGTACAGGCTAATTGGATTTTACCATCAAATCAACATTTGTAGTGCTTTTATGAGACTGACCGCAAGGTAAAGGGAAAATGAGCTGTTTGAAGTGACAAAACTTTACCCGTGACTTTCAGCTGGTAGAATGGCTGGGCTTGGTCGGAATAGAGCTTGCTGCTGTACTCCGCATGCAGAGACTGGGCCAGCATTGTCCCATGGCCTCACTCCCTAAAGTGATGTATGAACTCTTCTACAGTTGGTAATGGTGACTCATCAGGGGCTGATGTAAATACGATGGCAGGCATTGAGGTAATTGGCGTGGAGAGGTAATTTCCCTCCTGTACCAGGGCTGCCCCTAGAGCTTTGGGGTCGCCACCAGAGAGAAGAAAGTCAGGGGGCTGCTTGGTTACATCAGAAGTTGCTGTTAGTATGCAGGCACCTCTCTTAGGAGGAACATCCCCTCTGACTGGAGAACTCAGCACCTGACAATGATCACATCCGCCACGTTCCTCCCAGGGTGCCATGATGAAACGCAGCATCCACACAGGCAGGAAGAAAAGCCAGAGAGGTGGATAAAACTAATTTAATTGAAAACGATTCTAAGTAGTAGTGCACTGGGAGATTGCAGACCTCCAGCAAAGCCAATCCGCTGCAAAATATAATGGGTTCTACATTTTTGTAGCTGTATCATATTAGTTATAAGGAGAACTGTTTGTCCGCCCCTCATATCTGTTGCAACACTTAAGTTCAGCTCCCTTCCTTCTCCAGTCTGCCTCCCTGCTGGGTTTCATCATGCACAGTGTGTCACAAGGCAGCCGTGCTATGGTGATTAAGCCACAGAACTTGGGAGTTGATTTGGAACTGGTACAGTAATTGTGGTAATGTGAGTAGGCTTCTTTGGTAGGAAGAAAAACAAGACCCCAGGTAATGAGCACAGTTCCTCGAAACAGAACGGAAAGAGCGGAAGTAGCATGGCGGGAATTATCTCTTTGCTGTATTTCTAGTCCCAATAGGTCATTTAAATTGGCTAAATTAAAGTGAATAACATGTTGCGTGTATGGATGCATGCGTATGCGTGTGTTTACTGACATCTATAATGGCCTTTTATTTAAATTTGGAAAGTGCTAGGGGCACTTCACTGGTCTGGCCCACTTTTTTTCCCTCATCTCTAATATTCCCCCACTCCATGTCAGTGCTCTGATGTCAAAACATACACACATGCACGTACACAGACACTCACACACAGACACACCGAGTTTGTGTTTGATATGAGGGAGGTGACAGACAGTCAAGCCCATGCCCCAGAGAGCGGAGCGGAGTGGCTCTCCAGCAGGGATGCTGACGTTCACACTTAAATGCTTTAATAGGACTAAAGTAGACAAAGGCCGCCAGTGACGCAGTAGGAGCTATAATGGGCTTGCCACATTGCAGGTTTACTGGACCCTGCCTATTGGACGGAGCTATTTCCAATCCCACAATCCCTCATCAGCCTAGGGAAGCTAGTTATAAATAAAAAAGTGTAGGTTAATCGTTGCTAACGTGTGCTAGTGAAACTTCTCCGTTTTTATTTTATTTGAGGAGCGGTAGGTCAGGTTGACCAGGGTTTGTCTCTGGGAAGTAATTATTAATTTGCAGAGAAATTGGTTTGATTTCTTGTACTTTTCACAAGACAAAACAAAGCACAAATCTATGTATATTGTGCAGAACATTCTGTAAATACAAATAGATTAATAAATAAATAGATAAGAAATAAAAAAATAAAACAAATCCATGAATTTAATGGCAAAAATAGACTCTGCAGCGTATAGTATTTTTTTATTGTGTAATAGTGGAAAATCCAGCTAACAGGAACATTGCAAAATATATTTAGACCTTTTTAATTTTAGGAAAAAAAATCACATTGTCATGTAATATAAATAGGAACGTCATTGTCATGATAATTGTAATTCATGTGACGGACTTACTTCCTCTTTTGATCAATTACGCCTTATCCTTCGTTCAGATCAGCCTACAGGGTCAGAGCTTGCCTGCTCTGACAGATACTGTGACAGATGGAGCTCTGGGACTTTAGCCATCATCACCTTGAACTTGAATGTTCGTTATCTCTCACACTATCTTATCCAACTTGACTGCTAAAACTAATTCACGAAGATCAGGAGTTTGCCAAATCTGTTCGACAAAAATGTGTCACTAAGGGGAGGTTGGAGCAATCATTTCTTGATTGATTTGCCACAATGTTTCATGACTATGTTTGTGAAATTCACTCCCTCGGCTATTACATAGAGTAAGCAAAGATAAAACTTTTTTTATTTATTTTTTTTATAATTAATTGGAGTTTTGAGATTACAGAGAAAACAAAAACAAAAAAATATATGAGTTATCTTGTTTTTTTTTCTGTTTATAAATAATCAAGTAGCATAACATTATACATTAGCTTGAGAGTTGTTTTATGTCTGGGGTCTGGCCTGCAAGCTGTGCATTTCCTTCTTGGCTTCTTGGTTGTGCTGTGATAAAAGGATCGAGGGGTTAAATGTTTGTCCAGCTGAAACAACACAGTAAAACTCCTTCTCTGTGTCTCTGTAGCCGAGTCGTCAGCGCTCAGGACCTAAAAATAGCCGTGCTGGCTCCACGCCCCTGGCTGGGGGACAGGTCAAATTATGAAGGAAGATGAAAAATTTAAAGGCACAGGCTGCTTGGCCACAAACCCAGCCCTGCATCAGCGGTCAGATAGAACATTTGACGTGACTTTTATGGGCTGGAGTCAGATTATATTAAATACAGATCTTGGACAGTTTGGGATGTAATATTAATTGAAAAAGTCTTACTGTATAGCTACTTGGTGCTCAACATTCAGTACTCGGGTTGTTGAGATGTATGTGTGCACTGCACTGTTTTAATTGTAATTTTAAATCCCTGCTTTATACAGTATGGTTCGTGGAAATGAATGTGATGTGATGTGTAATCCTGGAGAGGTGATCTTGACACAGTTTGAGAGGTTTATGTAATTGCGATCACGCTGTTATGGCATCTTACAGTTGGCTTCCTTGGCTAGTTGAAAGCATGCTTCCTGAACAGCAGTACTGCCCTGGATACACACTGAACCCAACACATACACTTAGCTAATGCAGTGAGGTTACACTGAACACAGTGTTCGTTTCGTGTCCGGATGGACTTAACGCATCTTGTTGGGTGTTTATTCGCACATGCAGATTTTACCTAAATGCTATTGCATTTGTGTTGGTTTATGTCATCATAATTCTGTTGTACTATTAGTATTTGCCAAAACAGTTCAATACATTATTTGTATGTTTTGTGAATCAAACCATGCAAAACCCCTTGACATAACATTCTGCACAGAGGTGAACTTCATGTGCCTCTCTTTTAGCACGAGGCAGAAATGGATCATTCCACCCATGTACCTGAGAGAACAAAATGAAGTCATAAATAGAGTGAGTGAGAGAGACTGGTTCAACAAATCAAAAAGAGAGAGAGAGAGAGGGAGAGAGAGGAATCAAGCCTCCATCTGCAGAGAGGGAGTCAGGAGACATGCCTTCTGGCAGGAGCAGAAGAAGACAGCTGTGTTTGGTGTGGTATTTTTAAACGCATCAATGCTGCTCCAATCCCCGCGCCTCGCCTGACCTATTTTTAGCCAGGGCTGGCCATTGTTCTATTTCTGTCACCTGTGGGCCACGCAGTTGTTGATTCACATGCAAATGAAGCTTGCTCCCTCCCCGACTTGCATTACTGCCTCAGCGAGGTGCTCAGTGCACAGTACACAGCTTTCCTAGCAACTCAGCTTTACATTTTTCTCAGTCTCTGCTCTGACACTTTGCTGAGGAGAGGACTAGGGAGAGAGGCAGATAAAAAGAAAAGAAGCTGGAACTGTGATAGTGTTTGGACCAGATTGAAGCAGGCACCGGGAGAGTGGCAGCCCTGCAGAGACCGTGTGCAGTTTGTGTTATTGCTCAACAGTGAGAGTGGTTTATCAGAGGAGGAGGCAGAGGAAGGGAGAGAGTTGCCTGTTGTCGTGGTCTCTCCCCTGAGTGGCTGAGGGGTGGCTCTTGGTGACAGGAAACGCAAGGCTTGCAATGAGACCTGAGCGCTGAGTGGAGTATGCTGCAGACGATTTACGAGGGCGAGTCAAGTTTCTCCACAACAGAAAGGCGCGTTGGACACCAGCAGTTCCCCAACCAAAGCAAGATGCACAACGTGAACAACTCAGGTGATCACACAGTCCGGCGTTTCTTCTCCTTTTGAGGAATCTCAGTTTTTATCCTTCCCCCCCCCCCCCCCTTTGTATTCCAATCTCTGCCTTTCCTCTATCTCTTCCCTCTTCTCCGCTATTTTACTTCGTGTGTGCCTCTCTCGCACACATTCACTCTCTCTCCCTCTCTCACGTACTCTCAACTCTTTGCGCTCAGCCGGTCTCTCTTTCTGTGTGAAAAGAGAACTCAAAGCTTCTCAGCACAGCAACGTGGTAGGATCAGGCACTTCTTCCTGAATCAAGGTATTTGCTCTTGTTTGTGATTGTACAAGCTGCTTCATGATTTGTCGTTCTAAGTTGGACAGTTACCTTAATCTGTGTTAAATGATGTCTTGTGAAGAGTTAAAAAGTTCTGTTTATCGCAATATATTTAAGACGTTGTTTTTCTACTAAAATAAGGAAATGTGTTAACACTATTGCCAGGCTCTAGTTGCCTGAAATGAGTCACTGTGAACATGAAAGGGATGTTGTGTTTTTGCGAGCTTCCATGTCAGTGTGCACTTTTTAGGGAACAGGAAAAACTGTGACAGAAATACTGAAGGGACAACTGAAAGGTTTCTCTCAGGATATTTACCACAGCATTGACGGTTCTATTTTTGACCTGAGAATTGAATTGAATAGGACACGGCTGACATCAGTATGAGTAACGTCTATTCAATGTATTGACTCAAGATGAGTCACTCCTTTTCAGCATGTAGCTATTGATAAAATCTGAAAATTGTCTCTGGAAATTACTTCAGGGTTGAAGCATTGTGCTCTTTGAAAACATTGTCATGTGGGATACTGAGAAGCATGTTTAATGAGAAAGTACGGATTGAGTCATGTGAGTGCTTAATTTACTGAGAAATGTATTGTGACCTTTGAGTCACAATGCATGCGTTATTTACAATTATCCAACAGCAGAGGGGAAAAGATGATGTTGAGTCATTTTAAACTAAAGAGCATTTAGATGTTTCACATTGACTGTTACCTCAGTATTTTTGGCATTAAAGATAGGTTAAAAAAAAACATAACCCTGACTTCAGGCAAGCAAAACGGGTGACTAAAAACACCCAGAGGTAGTGGGCTAAACGTGAGGAGATTTAAAAATAAGACAGGGGGGGTGACAGGGAGATGACACATTCCTTGTCTGTCAATAGAGCAGGTTATTTGACTGGCTCAGGCTACAGGAGCAGGGCTTTCTTCTTCTGCCATAACGGCCTATGAGCCAAACAACAGATATACTGAGCGCCTGAATTCGGGCTCCTTGCTTATTCTGTGGGTCAGCTATTCTTAGGTGAGTTATTTTCAGCTTATGGCATTAGCCTGCTAAGATTAGGCGTCTGTGCGTTATCATTCCATCTCGGCATGCTCCTGATATAACAGTGGTTTGGAACAGATATTTATAGAGAATTCTGTCATTTGCCTGTTTAATTTGTTCTTTCCATTTTATAGTAAATCACTTGACAGTGACTAACATTATCTGTCTAAAAATGCTACTCCAGGATGCCGTTGTATGAGTTCACTGGATGTCATGTGAGTGTAGTTGGTAGGGCCGACACATTCCTTTTAAAACAGACCCAGGGGTGGGTTTATTATAGGAAGTCTATTCATGTTTTAGGATATGAATCCATTGTTGGTAAAGTGATCCTTGTGTCACCTAAATAGTTTATTTGTGAATTGTTTTCTAAAGCAAACTTCTTGACATTTTATATAATAAAATACTTCTCTGATGTTACAAGTGGAACATGAAAATAAAGGGCATAATCCCATTTTTTTTTTTTTTATTAGTGTCAATAACATCAAAGTTCTGACAAAAACGGTCCTCAGATGGACTCACCAACAAGGGAAAATTAATTAGTTTCCCCTGAGTGCAAAATTATATGTAAAATATCACGCAATCTCCCTTCAATAGGGACCTTTCAGACAATAACAATGCTGCGCCTTTTAAGTCCTCTTGTCTGTATCCTGTATCCATTCAGGTTGCCTCGCCGTGTGTTTTGGAAGTGCTCACCGCTAAAGAGGCTTTGCAAAATCACACAAATTAATACGAGATTTTGTTTTAGTATTATTTAACATTTGTTCATTATAAGAATAAAGTAACGCATTATTTTAAACCATTAGTAATGGTAAGGTGAAGAGTGTGTTGAGCAGAAAACCCAACTGAAAGTGCATTAGCTTTTTGCTTTTTTCTTTTTGCTTTTTTTTTTTTCAGTTTTTCCTAATATGCAGTTTATGGCTTGTGTTTTATCAGTGATGCTTTTCCTTTGGTTGGAGTGTTTGCTGTAGCCAGATGCATTAAGGCAATTGACTCTTTGTGATTGATTTATTAGGGATTTTATTGCCTGTAGGATCTGGTGCCAATGTTGTCCGCAGAGGATCGGATCATGATTTAAAAAAAAAATAAATCTTGACAGAGGAACCTACTAAGTATCATATACAGTTTCCTGGTTTTTTTCTCCTTGTTTTTGCTTGGATACAGATGTAGTATTTGTCATTTTGTATGTTGTTGTTTTATGAGACGGTTAAGCGTGATGGCTGGACACGAGACTACTGAACCCCTGGCTCTCCTCAGCGAGGCCTGCGGTGGTTCAGATCAGCCCTCTTTGTTAGTAGATAGCCTGCAACCCGCAGCTCTGGCTCAGCTGCAAGGACGAGCCTGAGTCTTAAAAATAAAGACCTGTTTCTTGCTTTAGACATGCCAGCTGCTCAAAATAACAAGGCACTTAATGAGAGATCCAGCGCCACATTGCAGTCCCAAGCATCAGCTTATTTTTGCCCTCAAACATCTTCTGTATCTCTGGTTCTATTTATACTGTCAGACAGGGAATTTAGATCAGCAACCATCTCAAGTGCACACTGAATGCATGTAACATACAACATGTTAAAAGTGTAAACACAAAGTGGGCCTTTAGCTATATTGCCATTTTTGTATTTCATTGATAAAATATACACTTTATATACAGACGATGATCCACGGTCAGTATCACAGGATGCTCTAAACATCTTATCTTTTATACAAAGTTAAATGTGCTACTGGAAAACCATGTGGCAATGTTTAGGGGGTTTGTGCTAGTCCTAATTTATTCGAGCCAAAATACTGTTGTGAGGAAAATCTGTGAAAAGCAGGTTAGCATTTCAACCTGTAACCATATGTAACATAGTATTTACGTAGATTTTTATTTATTTATTTATTTTTGCTGAAAAGACTTAAGACTGAGACCAGTGACGAGTTGAATCAGCTCATAGGAATATGATTCTTAATATTTATGATTTATTGTTGTTGTTATTTACTTCTTGCAAATGTAACTATTAACTATTGCAAAACTGTAACATCAATCTTAGCAACAATAGGAGCATCAATGAAATGATTCAGAATTGATCTAGATGAACTTTATTTCTAACAGTACGTATGCAACATCAATTGTCATTGATGAAAAATACCTCTAATAATTGATGAATGCAAACATAACTTCTGTAAATGTTGTTAAAACTCCACAGGGCCCCTAAAGTAACCAGTAAAACTGATCATCAATGCTAAACACAATTTGTTTGGTATGCTAAAGCAACATAACAAATCTCACATAACTCATAACTCATAACTCCTTTCTCACATTAGTTATCAGTTTATGTGCTAGCGGGGAAAAGAAGTCCAGCATGAGCCTGGCTAATGACCTATTTTTATAATGTTTTACTATACATATCTATGTATTCCAGACTCCTCACGTGTAATAGTAATGTCACTGGCGATGTGTGTCTATTCTCCCTCCGGGGTGGGAAGCCTGCTAATGTGGCCTGAGGCAAAAAAAAGACAGCCATCCAACATCTCAAATTAAGGCTGTGATTGTCACTCTAACCACCACCATGGCTAATGAGAAGCAGATCGGTTATAGAAATAAACACGTTGGGGACACTGGCGGTGCGACGCTGCAGTGGGAGTGTGGTCACAGGCTATGAGTCACCCTATCCCCCCTTGGCGGGCCCTCCACAGGGAGGAATTTGGGCATGGGGCAGGGTGCTTGTCGCTCCCTTGTGCTAAAAACAAATTTGGGACCTGTCATTCATAAATCTCTTGTTTACCAGTGCCTTGAGACATGTCTGTGCACTTTCCACCAATCAGGAATCACCTCACTTTCACCCGGAAAAAAAAAAAAAGTATTCATATCAAGGGTCATGATCGCCAATGGCGCCATAGGACCGCTGAACCAGAAGTGTCAGGCTATTCTTTGAGAGTGATCATTTCAAAAGTGACCCGAAAGTTACATAAATGCAACACTGCGCTTTTATTTTTGCCCGTGTTAAATTGAGCAGGCGGCCTCGCAACTGTGACAGTCTTTCGCACATTGTCTATATTAAGACCCTGCTCAAAAAAACATTTATATTTAGACCTAGTTACTGGTGGTTCCGTATTCTCCTCTGCCTCAGGAGTATTTTAGTAATATAGAAATGGCATGTTTCGGTTTCGGTTAGTTTCCAGGTGTATTTGACTTGAATATGTCAACTATAAATGTGTGGCAGTAGATATGCAGGTCTAATGTATTCTGTGGTTCAGTACAGTACACAGAGACATCTTTTAACCTTTTCTCTGTTTCAATCAGCACAGAGAATAATGTCAATCACAAGGAATGTAAGTTGTAAATTATTCATTAGGTAGAAGCTTCAGCAGAGCTCAAACAATGCCTATCTACCTTTAGGACCTTATTATGTTCCCTCAGCATTGTCATTCCATCCAGAGTTATTCTTGCCGACACGGTGTCGACAGAAAGGGGACAAGAGTGGAACAGGCACATGATGCTGTTGTGGTTTCCTCAAGGGCCATTTCATACAGCCTTGGATATCAGAAGGTGGCTCTAGCTTTCACACTCCTCCCCCTCCTCCCCCTCCTCCCCCTTCCCCTCCTGTTAAACCACTGTCTGAGATTTTCTGATGGAGGCTCAGCTTGATGTGCTGATCAAAGTGAAGATCCTTAATGCCAGTCACAGTGTGAGTACAGAATGAAATATGAGATTAATTAGATATCTCTTTGGTGTTCTCCCAGGCAGCAGGTGTTTTTGTTGCTATATTTAGGTCCGTTAGGCAAAAGTAGCACTAGGGCTGTCTAACTCTCTGAGCCCTTCAATGGTTCACAGGTTCTGATCCGCTCCTGGAACAACGCCAGCTACAGCAGAGTCCTTTGTCAAGTACTTACAAGCTAAGATTAATATTCCCTGTCAGGAGAGAAGAGTCTGTTCTACAGGTGCCTGTTCTCTGCGCCTGCCGAGCCGTTGCCCTCCACTGTCATTTCATTGGAGCTGTTTTTAGAACACAAAAGAAAAATTACAGTACGGGAGTCCCCTCTAGCTGTCTTCACTCTTTGAACATGTTTTAAGACAAGTTATCACTTAGCCACTGAATCTCTGAGTGAGTGTGTGTGTGTGTGTGTGTGTGTGTGTGTGTGTGTGTGTGTGTGTGTTTTGTAATGCTTTCTCCCTCTGCTGGGGACTCCTTTCTGATATAAGAGCTGAAAAGCTGATATAATAGTCAACATGTCACATTGCCACTGTAGGCAGGAGATGACATGCAGTGAGACTCGATATCTGCAGGATGGGGAGACATAATTACGTCGCCAGCGTTGCCATGGCAGCGGCAAGTTAGGGTGGTGGATACTAGGGTGTGGGGGTTGTCACAGACCAGGATTGCGCCACTTGCTTTTATGTTTCTATTTATAATCATCACCGCCGCATACACATGGAATGGTGGCAATGAAAAACAGGCTACATGACAAAACAAATGGGCGCCAGTGAGCTTCACAGCATCAGGGAACAGGAGGGCATTGCTTCTTAATTGATGGCTACTGTAGACTGACGCTGCTGCTTTTGGCAGGTTTAAACTCCTTTTTATTGGCATTTCATTATGAGGATAAATGCATGACAGTACCACCACAAGGTTATTTATGTGAACATATAGATTGTAACGTGTTACAAAGAACAGGTGGTGTAGTAACGTTGCTTGTACAGTATTTGTTCCCTCAAATGTGACCCTTAAGAAGATTACAACCACGAATGCACTCAATAAATCTCCCTTCAGCCACTGGAATTTTAAGTAGGTTTGAATATTTCTCTGGTCTCAAAATGGAAGAGACATTATACAGTCTGGACAATGCGTACCCTTCCTTGAATGTCACATCATGATCAGCATAACTAACATGTCGTTTTGACATTTTTATCTAATTACTGATCAAATATAGGCCTAAATACCTAATTTAATATCTGAATTGGTTCAAAGATGTAATTCTGTTGAAAGAAAAATGTTTCTTACTCTAGCAAGGATTCAACTAGATACAAGTGCGTGGCTGAAAACTAGCGTAAAAAAGATAAAGAAAAATATTGTACAAATCACTAATCTTCCTCTATGGAATAGAGAGATGAAGTAGCCCTGTCTCCCATGTTCCTAACTGGCAATCGATTTTCTCTGTGGAACAACCTATATATAGAGCTCGGAGACCAAAGGGATGCCCTCTCACTTTGTATCTGGCAATTACTTATAATGGAGGTATTCTTCAAAGACACAGGCAGTTCTTACGGATGCACACACATTGCAACTCAAGAACAGAGATGGAAAGATCACAGGAACACGAATTCACAAATGTATGCAGGTTCCAGGCTCACAAACTACTTTGCCTTAAATCATTTATGTAAACAAGGGATATCTGTATGATGTTCTAGTAGAGACAGGGAGAAGGACTCCCTTTTATTTATTTATCAAACACTGGGAAGATAGGATTTATGTAAATACTTTAAATGACCACTCCAACATTTCGTGCCAAATGTCCATTGAGTCTGTTATACAGCTGCTCCCAGTAGACTGTGCTGACGGATGTGATCCCATGTTTGTTTATAGAAACTATTATAATTGCAGGTTTGTGAGGATCACAAGAGCTGTGCTCCTCATTTCCTACCCTTTTTCTCCTCACTCGTTGTTTATTCATTTCATTTTTAAAACTCCATGTCTCTTTTTTAGACTCCTAATTTTCCTTCCCTTCTTGACTCGGAACAACATGTTTGGTTCTGAAGCAATACACAGATGTGCTACACACATTCACCTCTGGCTGCATTTTTAACTCAAACCTTCCTTACTTCTATTTGACTTTTAGTTAACATTTGAATTAGTGCTATTTGTACTGAAATGACCATGCCAAGATGCAATTAAGGCAATGACAAATGTATTTTTCTCTTTTATTCTCTCTGTGGGCCACAGTGGACATTAAGCCAGAACTGCCATTGGCTGTGGAGTCCTTATCTCCGTTGGACCTGCGTACAGATCTGAGGATGCTGGGGTCAGGCTCGGACCCGGGACTCTGGGAGAGGCAGCTGCAGCAGGAGCTGCTCCTCATTCAGAAGCAGCAGCAGATCCAGAAGCAGCTACTAATCACCGAGTTCCAGAAGCAGCATGAGAAGTTGACCCGTCAGCACCAGGCTCAGCTCCAGGAGCACCTCAAGGTCAGCTCTGCACTAAGCAGTTGTATGGAGGACAGCACAGCAGTGTACACAGTGGCTCAGCACAGCACCACAGTGTACAAAACAGCAGAGCACAACACAGCATGGCATACTGCAGATCAGTAGAAAACATTATAGCTCAGGACAACATTACAGAGTGCAGAAAAGAAGAAACAACTCAGCACAGCAATGCAGCATGTTGCGCAATACATTACGGAACAGTGTGAGTTCTCTTTGTGAAGAAGAGTGCAGAATAGTCCATCACAGCAAAATAGAAACTGCAGAAACTAACATAAGCCATAATCATTTTTTAAAAACGTATTTGTCAGTGTGCTCTCATCATGCTGACTTGAGACCTGCGTGTTTCTCAGCTCCAGCATGAGCTCCAGGCCATGAAACAGCAGCAGGAACTTGCAGAGAAGGAGCGTCGTCTGGAGCAGCAGCAGAACCAGCAGGAGAAGGAGCAGGAGAGGCATCGGCGAGAGCAGCATGTCTCCAGCCTGATCCTCAGGGGCAAGGAGCGCTCCAGAGAGAGTGAGAGCTTGACACCACCTTCATCACCATTTTCCTACCATCAGGGGTGGAATTAGTTACTTTGAGGGCCAGAGGAGAGAGCGAGCATGGGGTCCCAAATCGTAACATTCAACCTTTCAACTAATTGTTTTAATGCATTATCTTAGAGTGGGGTCTAAGCAAAATAAACATATAACAGCTGGATGGGAATGATTTACTGTAGATGTATGCGCCAGTATGTTCACATTGGGTCATGTGCAGGTTCAGTTATCATCGTTATTACTAGGATAATAGCCTTCCAGACATTTAGCAATAAAATACAATTTTATGGTGATAGAAGGGGTGTTTTTAGCTACTTTGTCTGATGAATTGTTTATTTAGATCTCCATTACTTTTTGTAACACGAATAGCTACTCAGCCTGGGATCTACATTAATGTATTATTACTTTAATGAAACACCCCCACAATAATATTTGGAAAAACTACTTACAAAGTAAGTAAGTTAGTAAGTAGTAGGAAGTGCTAAAAGATCAGTCCTCCAAAATTACAAAGAAAAATTTACATATTGTTCCTATTGCCCCATGTCATATACAGTCATGCCTATATTTTGGATTTTATTTGCTATGGTTTTGCAATATCCAGCGATGCAGTGAGGCAATTTAGGTTAAATATTGTTCCATTATTCTGGGGTGACAGCATATGCAGATATCTCAAAAGATGATGAGTATGAAACCCAAAACTATCTTCAAGTACTGTAAGTAAGTGGGGAAAGTGTGTTTTTGTTTGTTTGGTGAAGCAACCCTTTTAAGAGAACTTCCTCTTACTTACCAGGACTAATGACATAATTATTCGGATCATAATCGGCACAGCAGTAAGGTTAAACTTTCAAGTAAAGTATATCATTTTCACTGCACGGGACAATGTGATTGCTATTCATAGACAGGGAAAACTGTTCTTATTTCAGTATTTCATGTCTCTGGTTATTGGAGACATTTCTCAATATCAGTCCTGGAGGATACCTCTGTACAAGGCAAATTACAAAGTTGAAATTAAATTAGTCCTTAGATAAAGAGACGTATCCAACGCTATGATGATGATAATGATGATAATGATGATGATGATGACATGGTACTTAACCAGTACATGCAACTGATGACATAAGGTTGGCCAGTGACATTTAAGATTAGAGTTTAGGAGAAAATGTCTCCTAAACAGCAATAGCACGATGAAAATAGCTTCAGATATAGTATTTCATTTCTGCTTTTACCTTATAGCTAATAATACACAAGATTTATGACTTTGTCAGGTCAGGTAATTTGAAACTGTGACCTGCAACTATAACCCTCCAATGAAAGAGAACATCTCTCTGCAGTTTCCCTTTAGCAGCTTGAAACTAATATAATGCTCTCAGACCACTAGGGGGAGATCTTCCTACATAAATTGTGGCTGCTTGGGAAGATGATGTACAGTAAACTCAATCTGAAGAAATAAGAGAGAAAAAAGCAGAATTTACGTACTTTAAGACAGTTTTGAATTCCAGCAGTGAGTTACATGTGATACAAAAGGTGAGGGAATCTGTTACAATAGGGTTAAAGTTTGATTTGTCATGAGTCAGAGCCCCTAGGGTAACCCCAATCCCGTTGGTTCCGTCTTTTGGTCTCACAGGTGCAGTGGCAAGTACCGAGGTGAAGCAGAAACTCCAAGAGTTTCTGTTGAGCAAATCAGCGAAGGACCCTGGCAGCAATGGAGTCAATCATTCTTTCATTCACCACCCAAAACTCTGGTACACGTAAGTGTTTTCTGTTGTTTTAGCCTGACACAGTGTGGTACAAAAACACATTCTTATATTCAAATCACATAAAAACGTAATCTACATCATACATTTGATGTATTTCTGTGTGGTTAGGTCCTCTCACCACACATCACTGGACCAAAGCTCTCCACCCCTGGGCGGCACATCCCCCACCTGCCAGTATACTCTGCCATCACCCATAGAGAGCAAGGACGACTTCCCCTTGAGGAAGACAGGTTTGTTCATTTGCGCACACAAACGCAGCACGGACATAAAAATGCAAATACACATACATACATGCCTATATAAATCTACACAGACTTGGGTAAAAGGATTTCACTGTGTATGTTAAGACGTTGCCTTGTATTAGTACTTTTACTGCGCTGGGTTATGAATACAGTGAGTGTCTTCTTGACCTTTTGTCGAGCAAGAGGTCGGTGTACCCATGGAGTATTTCCTGAGGTTGCTGATGACCTGCTAATAACATCAGTTAGGCTCATTATGACCCCAGCCCCCCCTCCTCATGCCTCCAGGGCTAAACACAAAACTTTCATAAGAGGTGACGCATGCCAGAAAAGTAACTTAAACCTTCCTTATTCATATTTGGTTTATTCTAAAACGCACATGCAACAACACGGTTTAATTGTATTTTTTCACATCACAAGTTTACATTTTAATTAGTGTTATTTGCACTGAAAGTACCTTACCATTAGTTAAAAGGAACTTCATTTGTCCCTATGTTACAATAATAAACTAAGTTCCAAGGCCTCTTTGAGCTGTGGGTAATGGGAGAATTAAAGCGGATTAATTTCTCCTGAGTTATAGGCTTTAAAAGCTATTTTGAAAAGACACAGGTTCCCACCAAAAAGCAGCTCAGGTTTGTTGGTTTAAAGTTTGAGGAATCCTTTGGGGATGGTTGTATAAATAAGAATAATTCCTGCCTCTTGGTTTGCACGAGCACAAGCTCGCCAAGCTAAAAAGCTTAATAATTCTGCAATGAGGTCACCAAATTACATTATGTTCTTTTCCCCTCTGTGTCTCTTTTAATTACATTGGAAAACAATTATACTTGTTGAGTTATTTAACTGCAGGCCTGTCATGTTGTGTGTATACACAATTTAGAGATCAAGCAAAGGAATTATATCTCGGAAAATAAAGTCACTGCATGGCAAGAATAAATATTAAAAAGGTAAATTAAAGCTTTGAGAGATTTTATTTATTGTAATCTCTTTGAATCATACCATCTTCAGAACAGAGAAATGCCTCCTGTAAATATATATTTACATTTCTGGGACATGCGTTTAGACCCATAAGGCAAAGAGTCGCCTCACAATTATAATAACTAGTTATCTAAAATAACAGAGAGACCGTTTACGGTAGCATTGTTTGCCTTTCACTGTGATTACAAAGAGGCAGGTTTAAACAAATAACTAGACGGATACAATTTCAGTCTTAACATTTTCATCTTTTTAGTCGAGGTTAAATCATCTCCCTGTTTCTGTGCTTGACTCTGGTGCACTGATAAAACTATTTCTTGCCTCTTTGGATTCCTGAATCTATATGTGGTCATTTCCTGCTTAGGCCTTCCTCCCCCACTTCCTGTCTGTCTTTATTAAAGTCCTCTGAGAGCTTGGCACCCGAGGGGGACACACAAAGGTAGTGTTGTTCCCTGAGCCGCTAGCTGTCACTGATAGCTGATTGGCAGGTGTTACGTAGTTAAGACGGGCACAGGCAGGATGAACTTCGACAGGACTGTTTGTTTAAGCAAAGATAGCTCTCTCAAAACAAAGTGGAGATGACTCGAATGCTCCACGTTAGACTCCCCACTGCTTTATTTGGCCAGAGGGCTGAGCGCCATCTTTTTCTGGTCGAGGTTCACAATGAGGTTTATGATGTACATGTTATATAATTGCGTCACACTTGGTAGCTTGGTGGTCAGTACGTTTCCTTTAAAACTGAATGAAAATTTAGCTTCAATCCATTTTAAGCACACTATTTAGTATGTACATGTATAGACATAATAAACAGTTTGAACAGTTTTAACTGTGGATCAGAAGGTCCTGTAAATATCCCATTAACAAAACAATATTTGCTTTGAACTCTTCCAGTAGGTGTCCATTAATAGTTATATCATCCTTAAAAACACAGAATAGCTGAAATGCTCTTGGCTTTATTTCACCCGTTCAAAAACTAGTTTACAGAATGTCATGTAATTAGCTTGTTTACTTGGTTTATATCCTCTTTGTTTCACTTCTTTGTTTCCAGGGCCTAGAATAGACTGGACGGAGGGCACGCGATAGTCTGTAGCAAGAATAGATGCAGCTTAGCAGTAAGAAGTGCAACTCTCTCTCTCTGGTCTTGACCCAGTTACCAAATGTTTGCATTAAGCAGGTGCAGGAAATATTTTCAAAAATAATCATACTCAGTTTTAACTGTAAAGCCAAAGCATATCAAAGAAAAAATTGTGTTGAAAGTCCCTATGTCAGGAACATTGTTGGGTAACTAGTTACATGAGTTCTTCAATTTAATAAAAACACTAATGTAATTGTAATCAGTTACAGGTAATGACAACAAATATGTAATTAAATTCAGTTACTAATCAAAATGTTGGTGATAAGGCTACAAAGAGGTCACATCATTATATATAGCTTTTTGATAAAAAGAAAAACTCTTATATTTAGAATATAACATCCATTCTGTTGCTCTGTTCAAATTTGTATTCAAGTTATATGGAAGAACTTTTAATAAAAGTTACATATATATATATAGCAATCAGTGTTGAGTGCTGTTGTGAGTTAAAAGTAACGTTTACAACACTAAGGGTATTATCTGATCTTGTCTATCAGAAACATTAATGAAAGAATTGAACTTGCTGATCTTACGACACAGAATATCTAAACTCTGAGGGACTGTAGCTTAGCTTTGGTTGAAGTGTTTATGTTGTTAGAGGAACAACAAGCGCTCAGCATTAATTCATCAATTTCAGCATCACTTTAAACCAGAATGTCAGGAAAAATGCACAGCAGGCGTCTTTATGAACAGAACACACACCTCAGCTTTCCACACAGCCATCTGTCCAGGTCCAGGCTCTAATGGGCACAGACACTCACAGTAACAGCAGAGTTAGAATTTCTGATTAAGCGGAGATGGCATAACACATTCACTTGCACAGCCAATAGCCCTGCAGCACCACTTTCAAATGTAATCAGGTGATTGATTTATGACTCTAGTATATTGCAGCCATTACTGTATGTTTTCGTTAAGTGAGAAGCCGGGGCAGAAGTGACCCAGGTGTTCAGTGTATGTGCTTTGCAGCTGGCGTCATTGCCTCCTGTTGCACCGTGCATCAGGGCATTTTCTTCCATGGAGACCAGTGAGAAAGTGTTTGTTCCCGAGGTGCTGTCTGGCGTTCCCGTGGCGACCAATTGGGATGCGTAGCTTGGTGGCAGCAGTGTGTAAAAATAGAAAGCAATCAAGGCAGCAGGGCGTGAAGCAGATTCATACGACTCCCAGCAGCATTTTCTCTCCATTTATCTCTCCTGCCTCCTTTCTTCCTCCCGCGCTCTCTTTCATTCTACCTCACACCCACAGGATTAGAGGTCTGTGCCACGTATTAGGGAAGAGGGTTTTGCTGCTTTTGACAAAAGCCAAAAATAGCAGCATCTGGCCCACTCTCCTGGCTGTGCCCCCGTCACCGCTGCCTCTCCTTCTCCCTGCAGTGCTCTCACGTCATAGCCCCACTTCCCTATGGATAGCTGTATGTTGTACGCATCGCAAAAGATCTATTTAATTATTGATCTGTACTAAATAATTGAAACAGGTTGGCTATTGTGTAACAGGTTTACATAACTTCAATACAGCTTTGTGCTCTGGCTTTCGGTCAAAAAAGACAGCTTATCTATTCTGCTTGTTTATTTGAGTGTGTAAGGCTGGCTGTGGGATCCCATGTCCACAGGGTTGATGGGAAGTCCATGTGAGACGTGTTGACCCAGTGAGTCACTGTCACTGTGACTAGACGGGAGCACGACTCAACAATCAGGCACAAAAGCATTCACATAACAGATGCTTATATTATTAAAAATGATTTGCTTGCTTAGTTCCAACCTTCACTTTATTCCCTATTGTTTGCCTTATATAATCTTTCCTTCGTCACATTTTTTGCCACACACATTATTCAGACTAGTTTACTAATTAGTGATGTTTTATTTAAAAAGGTTGGCAGGGCTGTAACTACCATTCAGGACTCAGAAGTCATGATTTTTTAAATACCCTTTCTGCCTTTTCATTCTAAAGTGACCATTCATTTAACAAGACTCGTTGGTCTGTACAATTATTGTTTTTTAATTCGAGCTAGCTAATGGTTTTGAACAGAATTTACACCGTGAATTAGAACCTCAGTCCTGCTATCACCTGAAGAGAAAACATAGCCTCAGTAATTCACAAGTTTGTGGTTATTCCCCTGTTTAGTATTTACACTTTTGTGTTAGTCCTTAAGAAGCAATGGCCTAGCAAATACACACAAGTCAAGTAAAACTGTATTTTTCAAAGGCTTTGTTCAACTTTTTCAATTCAATGTCATCAAACTAGGCTTTCAGAGATGGCAATCAACCAACGTTTAACAAATGTCCTTAAATTCATCATTAATACCAGTTTGAAAACAATATGGTGAAGAATATTACATCAGTATTATTATCAACATTGATGGACTGGATTTGTAAGTCTAAATCTGTGTGTGTGTGTGTGTGTGTGTGTGTGTGTGTGTGTGTGTGTGTGTTTGTGTGTGTGTGTGTGTGTGTGTGTGTGTGTGTGTGTGTGTGTGTGTGTGTGTGTGTGTGTGTGTGTGTGTGTGTGTGTGTGTGTGTGTGTGTGTGTGTGTGTGTGTGTGTGTGTGGGGGCTGTGTGTTTGGGTATCTCTGTTTTGCATTAGTAGGACGGGGCGTGGGGAGAGCCTGAAACATCTGCCATGTTTTTGTGTTAGTTTAACTGTTGCTACTGTATCAGACTGTGGTCACCAGGGCGGCAGGTAGCGGACTATTTCACTTAGGGCCTGTGTGTTGCTCAACCTAATTTATTCCAGATGAGGTGGAAATGGGCCCAATCCTGACTCATTTAATTTATCTGAAACCTGCTCTGAATTTCACTGAAACTTACATTTTTGCATGTCAAGCGTGACAACATTGCTTATTTTTGAACTGATTTATAGTCTCTTTATTTTACAGTGTTACTATTTTCTTTAATAACGTTCATTTCACTCTGGCTGTATAAAAGCACACGGTTGGACTAAAAATATTCGCAGAACACTCACATGATTGCATCATTTATCTCCATGTAATGAGGCTTCTTTATTGTCTAAATAGTGTGAATTGAGACTTACAGAAAAAAAATATGTTCCTTATTTTTTTTAGCTTCTGAGCCCAACCTGAAGGTACGATCCAGACTGAAGCAGAAGGTGGCCGAGAGGAGGAGCAGCCCAATGCTCAAGAGAAGAGATGGAAACATCATGACTCCTTACAAGAAGAGGGCTCTGGAGCTAATGGGTACGTTATATTGCTGGCTATATGTTCAACTTTCAACTTGTGCGGAAAATTGTCTTCTTATCTGGTCTTTAAAGTGTTCTCTGAAAACAATTCAAGCCTGTAGTTTAGTGTTATTATTACATAGCTGCATGATAATCAGCCATTTTGCAATGCAGTAGCACATTATGGTCGTTGCACATTCATGTAAGAAAGACTGTTGTAATCAGGCAGCCATGACCATACACATTAAACTGTTGTGAGGCTGCAGCTGTTATGCCAAGCCTCTGTGTACGTGTGTTGTGTGTAGAGTGTGAGCTTGCATACTGTGTCTAACTCCTTGATGTTTCGTAGACTCTACGCCTACTAACAGTGCCCCCGGTTCCGGCCCCAGCTCTCCCATCGGGGCCTCCAGTGCCTTGGGGGCCGAAAATGGACCCTCCTCTCTGCCTACCACCACAAAAACGGAGGTATGTTTATAAATCATCAGCACTGCTATTGATTTGCCAAAATATTTTTGCGTTACTGATGATGTTATTCTGCATGCAAATCATTTTGAAAATCAAAACTACACTTTTATGTCAGGGCACTAAATGCCTGTCTGCCCTTGTGCTTGCAGCTATAAAAACAGCCAGTTGTCCTCTGTCTGTTACACTCCAGTGAAAATGTCTCCCAACACTGGCACTAAAGAGGCACAGCTTGACCCACATGTCTGATTACCCCAAAGTTTGCTTGCGTAAAGTCGACACATTATGCAGTGCGAAAAACAACAGTAGAAATGAATGCCGCACATTTTTCTATCCATCATTTTTCTTCCAGATGTGCCGTACAATCAGTTTTATGTTTCGGGAAAAAAAAGAACATCTTTAGTTTGGCAGCAAGGTTGCTGTTGGCTTGTCATTGTATTTCTGTCATTGGGTTGGCGGCATGCCTCTTCTGAGTTTTTCGGAGGCGTTTCCCAATAGATTCATGGCTGAGTTACTGACCAGAGCTCCTCTAGAACGGAGCTCACAAAGCAGACTATTATATAGGGTGGCAGATATGACACATCTCTGAACAATCTTAACAGAACAGCTGTGTTTTCCTTAACCGTCGCTGTTTACTCTCCCAGGGATGTCCAGCGACACAGAGAAGGGGGAGACGCCCTGACATCGGGCTGAAGGTTGGGGCTTAGGGAGACAGACGAACTGTGGAGTTTAATTGATATCCCAGGCACTGGTAGCCAAAGACACCCACATGCTAACAACATAAACACACTGGATTGCTATTGTATCAGCCCAAGCTGAGGCTCTCATGAAAGTCATTGGTGGACTGTGGGGCTGCCCGTAGACCTCATGCCTTTTGCAAAAGCAAGGCATGTTTGTGCACCGTTACATTGGGTATCCTTTTTCAGAGGGAACGGGTCCCCTGGGTCAAATATGGGCCGGATATCCACATACAGGTCACTGCGTACTGGTAGGGGTTGGAAGGATAAACATGGCTGTTCCAAAACCACATGCTGGTCTGCTGCTCTGCTGGGTACAGGAAGTATGCCCCAGTGCTGATGTTCTCTGAGAGAGTAGCCTGAGGGTGGGGACCGGGGAGGAAGAACAGGCAGCAGGCTGATTGGGGTCTAAAGAACTGAGGTCGGAGCGGTAGATTTAGACGTTTGCAATGTTTTATAATAGCGTATCATCTTCAATGGTGCCATTCTGTGAAGTTCCAGGATTTTTTTTTTGCTGCCTGCCATGCCTTTATATCATCTATCATAAAAACGTATATCTTTCCCTTTGCAGCAAGTAAGGCTGTTATTTGTCATAGTGCATTAACATTTATGCCACTGCTCATGTTGCCTTTTGAATAGTGGGTCCGTATTGGGATTTCTATATATGTCGCCTCCTGTTAAATCTCTCTGTCTTTGCTCTGTCCTGTGTGTTTGATATAGAGATGGCCTTCACAGCCCAGATTATTCCGACCTGAGGGCTCTGTGTCGATGCTGAGCTTGTACACATCTCCCTCCTTACCCAACATCTCCTTGGGGCTTTCCACTTCATCTTCACCCATTAGTGTGAGTACACATTTTGCAGAGAAGCTTAGATAACATGTTTGTTTTACATTAAATGCAATCCTGCTTAATACAGTTTAGCGATGGGAAGTTTTTCTGCTCAGTCTTATGAGTTGAAAAGTCTGCCATCAGTGGCTGTCTGGGTTCTCTGTGTGACCACAGTTCACTGACCTGTGGCCCCAAATGATTTTATCGCCCTTAGATAAATATTGTTCTGCAGTGTCTTGTGTCAGGCATGCTCTTATCTTCCCCTATTACCTCATTTATCACAGCTTTTAAAAAGGCCAAGTCCACTCAAGTGCAACTGCTGATAACACAGCACATGATATATCATCTTTTAGCTCTCTGGCACATTCCACAGAAGACTGTTCATCAGATGCAGGAACTTCTAACCATTGACGGCCTCTGATTTCATCATTGCCTCATTTCTAGCCACAACAATAATTTTCATTCACATAAAACAGTTGCCACTTTTGAATTTGTCTTGTTAAAATGAACCTGTTACATTTCTTACCAATTGTTATAAGTATCTACCAAGCCTAGTGCACATCTTGTGTTGTGGGAATTAAAAAATGACTTTTACTTTGGCTCTTCTCTCAGGCTGCCATGGGGTTAAAGGACAGATCGACAGAAATCAAGCACGGGCTTCCTGGGCACCTTCTGGGCCCTGTGCCCCTTCAGACAGGCCTCGAGTCTAAAGTGAGCCCGAGTCACCAGGCCCTCCTCCAACACCTCCTCCAGAAGGAGCAGATGAGGCAGCAGAAGATACTCTCCTCCGGTTAGACTACATGATGTTAAACATAACATTACGTTACGCTGCCACACTACATATTGTCACATTTTAAATTCAAGTTATTTACAATATAACTTTAGAAGAAACCTAATATTATGTTTGATTTTTTTATTTGTTTTTTTGTCAAGGCCAAGTCACCATGTCATCACACCCTCAGTCCCCTCTTGCCATGAAGGAGCGCCCGTCCAGCAGTCGGCCTAAACTACCAAAACACCGGCCCTTGAACAGGACCCAGTCGGCGCCGCTGCCTCAGAACACACTGGCCCAGCTTGTCATCCAGCAGCAACACCAGCACTTCCTGGAGAAACAGAAACAGTACCAGCAGCAGATCCATATAAATAAGGTATTTTTGCTGTTCATCAACATTCAAATCATAAGGAAGGATTTTGACTTTCAGATTGCTTTTCGCAACATTTTCTATTCCTTTCTAGGTCTCGTGAGGTCTTATTTCACTGCAGGGTGTCTGATTTGTATCACTTTAAGCACACAAATGCTTATCTATTTTTAGCATTTTGTAAAACTATCTGTGGTAGCTCAGGTTTACAGACCCGGGCTGTTGTCTGTTCTTCCCTGGAATCCTGGTGTTATTTCTGCAAAGCAAAGAACTTCTGCCTGACTTCAAATGGGGAAGAAATGCTTCCCCTGCACTAATTCTGTTATCTTAGCTTAAGGCATCAGTGCTGTTCACATGCTAACTCTGTGAAATTCAATTCAGCTAAGTTCAAATGAAGGAAGAAAGTGCCCAGAATACATTTTGTTCCTCTGTGGCAATATTTGTGTTTCTGTTAGCTGGCCGAGGTGAACTCGCTATACACAGAGTGTAATTATTCTGGTGAGGGACGTGTGTGAGGTGGCAGACACAGTGAAAGGCAGCATTGTGTGAGCTCACATACTGATGTGTCCCTACGCCGGGCCTTGAAAGAGCCATGGGAACCATAGAGCAACTCATACCTAGAAGTAATAAAAAGCACAAAGCACCATAAGCACTTATTGAGTAGTACAGTACAGATGTACAGCTTTAACTATAACAAAGGGTTTCTGTTTGAATTCCTCTGTAACACTTAAAAAGAACTAACACGTGTCAATGCCAGGCAGCTGAAATGAGTTTTAATATCAGCTGTAATTATTGAAAAGTACCCTGTGAAGTTGATTTGATTTGAAAAGAGCTTTGGAATAATTGCGACATCTTGTCTTGGAACACATGAACATGCCCTGCTCTGATCACTCAGGCCAATGAGATCGCACGTAAAGCCTCTTTAAGTGGAGGTTATAAATGGCCACTAATCAGGGATGAGCCCTCAGTGTTTACTGAGAGGGATCTCCGAAACATTGCCCTAATTAATTTCCTAGCAGAGGCTTGTCTACGGTTGTTTTTATACGTCCTTCAGTGACTGCAACAGTAGGGGGCACTAATGGAAATTTACAAGAGCTTAGGGATTTTAGGAAGCGGTACGAACAGTGTTTACTAATGCCAAGCTAAAGAGGCTAATTCTTATAGCTGAAAGGATATTTATATAAGGCCTACATTCTGTAGACAGTAATGTTGTTGGTTACCAGCTGGGGTAGGCACTGCTCAGGCCTGCTCTTGGAGCCCTCTTGTGGCAGACTAATTCAATCATGGCACCATTACAGTACAGAGACACTGAAACATCCCTCTGCATAAAGTTCCTCTGTCAGGCTGAATTTCACCTCACATGCCTCTGTTTCTGCTAACAAATAATTAACAATTTTTGCACTTTTACCCTGTGAAGAATCTAGTTTTTACAGCTTTTTTAACCTGTTTCTATGAATGCAAATCCGGAAAAAAGCCATTAGCCAGAACCAGTTTGACATTATTAACGTTACAGTTGCTTTATTTCATTTAGAGGCAGATGCTTGTTAGCAGTTGACAGTAAAAAAATATGGCATTTAATCCACTAATATTCTGCATTATGTAAATGATAGTTTGTTTTCTAAGTCTGAGTTTTTGTGTTTTGTTCCAGTGTCACAAACACCACTTTATTTAGCAACATACTGCCTTTATCAACACTAAAGGGCTCAGACTTGTGCTCTGTGTGGCCTCCATTGTCCATCACACAGCATATTGTATTTGTTTCCCTTCCTCCATAATATCTAGGTATTATTACATACCAATGAATACACAGATGGAGATTGTACCTTTTTGTTTTTTTAAAGGTAAAGCAAATCCTTCTGCTACTCTTTGGATGTATTTGCACACTTAATGTTGTTTATGTGGGAGGAACCTTAAATGGATATGTTTTCTGTGGTCTGATAAATGTTTGACAGTTAAAGATCATTGGCTGCAGGATATCATCATTAATGTGGAGCCAATGTGTTTTGCAGCTGCTGTCCAAGTCCATTGAGCAGTTACGTCAGCCCAGCGCACACCTGCAGGAATCAGAGGAAGAGCTGGAGGAGCAGCACAGAGAGCTGACGGAGAGCATGCAGGAGGACAGGCTGCCCCCTGGAGGAGTCATCCGGAAGCACACGCTGAGCAGTAGCAGCAGTAGTGGCTCGAGCGGTGAGCTCCCTGACGCTCACTACGGGGTCATCAGGGTCAAGGAGGAGCCGGCTGATAGTGAGGATGAGGGCCTGACCAATCAGGGCTTAGAGTCAGAGCAGAGTCCCTATCTTCACCAGGTCAAAGGTCGACTGGTGATAAGAGCCATGATCTGAAGAGGGAAAAGCATGAGATCACACACTCGGAACATTCACAGATAAACAATTCTCTACAAACATGTGCATCTACATCCCTGCAGTTCACACACACACACACACACACAAACACACACACACACACACACATGGAGGCCATTGCACAGTAGGCCACCTCTCACTGTCGAGACATCTGACCCCTTCTCACTCAGCTGCAACTCACACTCTAAGACTCTCTGTTTGTGATCTTTGTGTAGTGATCTCTGTAAAATATGTACGTTTCACTTTTGTGTATATAATATGAAGACAATTTAGACCGTTCTTTTTAAGAGCTTGCTTTGGTCGTCTGGAGTTCGCTCAACTGACAAAAAGTTGTATGTACATATACTGTGGATTTAGCATCAAAGATGATTTCTAGAAGGTTGAACAGGTGTACAGCTTTTGAAGAGCCAACTCATGTTCCCATTGTGTATATTTTTGCCATAAAATATTTGAATGCTCTTCTATCCACTTTAACTTTGGGAGTTATCATAAAGTTTGTTAAAGAATTTAAAACGCTATGTACTCCACTGTTCTGAAAGAACCTGTGATGATCTTCCACGTTAAGTGGTCTCAGAACTGAAACAATAATGAACATCTGTCTTAGAGAGAATGTATACTTAAATCCTAACCGAGGATGCTCCCTTAGGGCAGACTTTTGCGCTAGGAGTGATATTGCCATTGGAACATGCTCCTATTGCAATTTAAAGGATAAAGCACTAAATCCCTGCTTGGGTGTGCAGGCATCTCCCAACACACCCTGAGTCTCCATGTCTCTTCTCTCGGAGCGGTCCCAGAGCCAGGGCCCTGTGTTAAGCCGAGCTCTCCTCCCTCTCTCCCTCTGGGTCCAAATCAAAGCTCGGCGGGTTCCTGCCCAGCTTTCAGCAGAGGAGTCAGACAGAGAGAAAGAGAGAGAGAGGGCCGGGCAGGAAATGCCTTCTAGAAGCCAGGAGTTGGAGTGATTCATGTGTGCAGGAATGTTGAGAGAGGAGGACCTAGGGTTGGAGGAGTCCAAGGGGCCAGGCTTGAGAATTGATTTACTGTCAAGGCGAATTACAAAGTGAGTGGGGATATGGTTAAGGGAGTCCCTTTTTAAAGGGAATCGCTTCCTTCGTATTCCCTCGTGGCATGCTTACCTCAACATGCAGGTTTGATGTTACTTAACAAAAAAAAAAAACCCAGACGGGACCTTGCTGCTTCTTCTTCTTCTTCTTTTTCGAGCCTGTTTTCCCCTGAAAGTGCCCATTGCGACATGTATAGTCCGTCTTAAAGTGATCAATCAAATGTATTGCATAGCCGTAAACTGTTTCATTTGTACCGTCGACTAAATGTAAAAAAATGCTAGTATGAGGTTCTTTGATGGATTCATGTGAAAATCAAAACTGTCTGTCTTATACTGTACATTCAGATTGTCCGGTTTTAATGTTTTTAGTGTACGTAAACACAATCAGAACAATGTGAGTCTTGTTGTCTTGCTCCTTTGATTCGGTTGTAACGAGAACCCCTTTGCTGCCAGTGGGGGGGAGGAGTGGGGTCGGGGAATCCTGTGGTCTGTTCATAGCAGTTTGCATTTCTTCTCTTTCTTGCCTTGTGTGATAAACTTTTCTTTTTTTAAATAAAGTTAATTTACCTCTGACGTTCCTTTTCAGATTATTTCTACGTTTGTCCACATGTCCATATATATGTTCATATATCGCATTGAGAGGTTGCATTTATGGGAAAGAAAGCAAAAACACCAAAATCCATTAAGTCTTTCTGAAAACTGTTCAAATCGTTCTGTTTTATATTTCAATTCACAGATTACATTTTTAATCATTTTAAATGGACTTTGTAAATCATTAGCCCAACTTGCTTTTCCCACGCTATGTCCTATAACCCAGCTCTTTATTTTCAGGGGATCTTTGTAACCCTTTAAAGGGAGCTTAAGAGGCTTTCAAAACATGTCTTTGATGTTAGCAAGCAAGGCTTCTTGTGGTAGCATTAGAGCAGTCAAGATAAGGTGAGCTGCGAGAGAGTGATATATTACTTGCGCAGATTCTTTCAAACCAAGCTTAAGCAATTTCACAGCAAGCTTAGTTCATGGGACTGGTCTGATATGCTATACACGCAATGATGGGACTGGAAAAGTTCACTCATAGTCTAATGTTGCTCTCTGCAAAACACTACTCTGAGAACATCTTTCAAGTGACTGCCTGCGCTTTGCTTTGTACATCATGGCTCGAGTAAGACCTTTAATATATAACCATACATTTTATACAAACTTTCATGAAACCTTCATGAGAGCTCCTAAAGTATTTTGACAAAGGTGTAGACTTTACTTCACATTAGGAAGTATTTGAGTTCATTTAGACACTGACTCTTACTTAAGTAGACTCCATCTGTCTTGGGCCTCAGGCCCTTGTGATTTTAAATGAGCAGTTACAAAGGCAGAAAAAATAACGAAGCCCAAATCCATCTGCGTTGCCGCTCCACAGCTGCCCACAGAGCCAATTGTAAAAGCAAACAAGCATTTTTAAAGGTGTAAGGAAGTAAGGACGACATAAGCCTAACTGTTTCCTCTAAATGGATTAGATTCTAATTGAGGCCTGGATTTTTTATCACCCACAGTGCTATAAAACCTGCCAATTTGGATGCAGTGTGCACATACAAGCACGGATGTAGTGTCGATGATGGTAATGATGACTTTGGAGAGTCTTAAATATCAAGGTATCAACTCAAAATGGCTTTATTTTTAATGCACGAGGATCAACAAGAAAACATATTCTTATGATCTAAACGCCTGCCAAATCATGAAAAAATGTCTGTTTTGAAGCAGAATCCGAATGAAATGCCCTCTTCGCACTGTCTGCATTGCTGACACCGCTTACAACCCATGGCTTACATATACTTATACCACATAAACTAACCCTAATGGCACAAACCTCATGAATTAAGTTTGATTTCTTGAGTCAGCTTTCTACATATGATGCATCACAGCCTTTTCAAGATGTTTTGCAAGGAGTTCCTTGCAAATTAGATAAATCTAATTCTAACTGAGTTTAACAAATTAACTTTTTTTCAAAATCCTGCAACTTCCATTGCCACACATGGTGCCCTTCTTGTCCGTCCTACTGTAACCATCTGATTTACACCAGAATCCAAAGTGAATGTTATTAACTGCCTCTGACACAGCTAACTATTGATTAAAAAGGCATCAATCCTCTGGGACCCGAGACTACAGACCCCTCAACTTGTTGAATAACGGAGCTGTGAAGCTCAGGCTGTTGGCTGGAGATTCAATGTTTCAGCATCATGGTGAATACATGCTCCACACATTACACTCTAACCTCTAAGGAGATTAGGACAGATGTCTAATTTGAAAATGACAAATCTTTTACATTCATTTTAAGATAAGATAAGATAGAACTTTATTGATCCTGAGGGAAATTTCCTCGCTTTATCTCTTGGTTTATCCGCTTGTACAATCCATTCTCTCTGAGTTCCCGTCATTACATCGTTGATAGAAATCACAATATTTATGAAAAACCTCGCCTAACCAAATGTTCTCTACTAAAACCTATTTTACTTTGGCAGTTATTACTGACTTGCTAAATGTTTCTGTACTTTCTGATCGAACACACTGGAGTGGCGCTAAGAGATACTTTGCAATTCCACTGCAATCTTCCCCAGACTTGTAATAATATGTGCACAGTTTAGGGTTTGGATTTTTTGAAACTTACAGATGATAATGGAGTTTCATTTCTAAAGTAGAGGCGTTCACCTGGCAGCCCTGGACATGCTGACCAATCAAAGCCAAAGTTTCCCAGTTAACACAGAATAATACAACACAATACACAGACCATCTGTTTTACAAAGCAGCTTCTTTCATCGGGCTGTGAGACTTCTAAACTCATGCTACACACTCCACCACTGCTTTTGTTATTGTTTATTTCTTATGTAGCATATAGCCTCTGAGATCTAATAAAGCAATTCTTCTTCTTCTTCTTCTTCTTCTTCTTCTTCTTCTTCTTACACTTGTTCTTGTGTTAAAATCCCAAATAATGTAAACGTAGAAGAATGTATGTAAACACTATTCTACGACTATAGTGCTCCTCATAGCTGTCCTGATTTAACATGCTCTCCGTTTTAATCTCTGAGAATTACTAGCAGAGGCAAACAGAAATACAGTTTTTGTGGTAAAAACTAATTACACTGCAACAGGACATTCATTGCATCAGTGTTTCCATCTATAAAACATGGACTCTGAATAAGAATGAGCAGATATAGAGGATGGTAGCTACAGCTTGCTAACCCAGCTCCTTAATGTTGCAGTGAGTACGTTTTTAAGGGATCCAGGAAGGCAAATACCCTCTCTTCTTCTTCTTCTTCTTCTTCTTCTTCTTCTTCTTCTTCTTCTTCTTCTTCTTCTTCTTCTTCTTCTCCTGCTTCTTCTCCTTCTTCTTCTCCTCCTTCTCCTCCTTCTTCTTCTTCAGGTCTATACCTCAGGTTTTTGAGTCCTAATGAAGGCAAATACGTGGTATATTGCCAACATTGTGGAATACAGTGATATATATAAATAAATAAATAAATTATGTAAATTATGACCTTAAAATGTATCACATTGGCATTATATATTCTCAATTAGAATATGTAATGATGTTGAGGGAGCTAAATAGTTTTTATGCCATAATGATATCATGAAGAATGTGTTTGATGTTAGCTGTTAACAAAGGAAATTGGTTTGGATTTTCATAATATGCGTCATATTTTCATGATTTTGACACAGCGTATGTAAATATTTTGGCCTCATAGGTCGAGTTGAATGAGGAAGTCATTTGTTGGATGAACCTCTATTACTTTAGACGCTGCCCACCAGAGTTGTGCATAAAGGAAATGTTCCAGCTTTTTTGTGTGCATGTCAGAATTCGTATGAATCTGGCATCTTGTAGTACAACTTGGTGTTTTTCTTTCCATGTGCTGTTAACCGTGCTAAGGGTGCAGGACAGTGCAGTAGACTATTTTGTGAGCTGGTGTGAAAAAGTGCACCTCAAAAAAGAAAAGAGAAATAAAAGGAATGATGTCAGATGGGTGTGCAAGTCGACTCATTTCTGTTGGATCCATTGTGGTCTTAATTGTCTGCGAGGCCAGATTTCTTTCTTTGAATGTCGTTTCGCATTAAATCATATACTTCACAAGATGAATACATCTAAAACTGTATTTCAAAAACAAAGCTTGATTTGCTCAGTGCTTTGCTCGTCGTTTCACACTTCATGTGAATCAACCTGAACCACAGGAGACAACATTGTTTCAAGAGAGCAGAAGAAGAACTCCACATCCTTTCTTGTCTCTTGAGATGAAACATTGATGACTCAACATAGATAGCGTTTATATTGCTGTCAGTCTCCCTGACTGGTGTCATCCATACTGTTATCTTAGACTTTCAAGGATTAATATACCTCTTCAAGTTTAATGAGATAAGAGATCTGGGGGAGTTCTCCCCCTGCTGTGTTCAAAGACCATCCGGCCTGAGGAACTGCTTAATCTCAGCCACTGATTGACCTGGCTGATAGGTGATACTGAGGAACCACAGTGGCCCAGGGAAGTGGCCTCTCCTCTTAGGAGATGGAGACTGGCAAACTTGGCCTCTGCTGTCTGAGAGAATCTCATCGTTGGGGCTCTGGCGTCCCTGGGATGCCGCTTCTCTCTTTGATTCCTGCGACCAGGCACTTTTACGTGCCCACCTCCCTCACACCAACCAATCCAGAGCCCATAAAGCAAGTCTGCTGCTCTCCAGCTAGTTGGACAGGACGTGTTTGTAAGTGTTGCCTGAATGCACCGCCAGGCAAAATGACACCCAGAGGGCTCGTAAGACTTGTGATTTCTTCTCCAAGCCTGTGCCAAGAGACCATTTTAAATTCCAGCTCAGTTCTCCTAAAATGTTGCCATTCGTGGCTTGTGACCGTGGACCACTGGGGTTTGTCTCATGATCTATACTGCATGGCACATGTAATGTATTAACTAGGGACCTAATCATAAGAGAAACACAGAAAGCCAATAATGATGGTCTGAGTGAAACGCCGCACAATAACCTCAGACTTCAAAGAAAGTGTGTTCTTGAAAAAATATTCAGACCTACATCAAATTCTGACCTCGAAATAACAATATTATAATCATTCAACAAATATACATTCAACACTGTGTCCATATTATGGAAAGCATGTCTGTGGTTTATTTCTACATTTTCAGATAATCCAGGATATTTAAGACACAAGATAGTGAGGTAGTAGGAATGCTGCCTGAGGAAGCATTGCTCCAGGGAAATATTTTTCAAGAAGGGTTTAAGGGCTCTCTCATTATCACTATATATAGAGAGAATAAAATGGGGGGCCCCTGAAAAGGTCCCTAAGGCATCTCATACAAGGGAGTTCATGCTACACACTATATCACAGGCTAATCTCTGAGGGAATCATGTGTGTGTGGATACATGAGGCACGTGTTGGTGCAACTGAGCAGCAGGTCGGAGACAGTGGGAAAAGCAAGGCTCCAAGCTCCATTAATGTTGCTGCCATGTTTGCTCATCTGTGCAATTTCCAAATAACGTCATCACTCAAATACACCGGAGGATACGCCTGATGCCAGTGGGCTGTGTCATGTCAAATGTACTACTGTTTAAAATGTCACATTTTAAGGTAATCGTGGATAAAATGTTAAAGTACTGAAGCGATACATTATCTGAACAGTTCATTTAAAAGAAATAATAAAAAATGTAAAAGTTCTGTAAAAGTAGTGTTGTTTTAAACGGTGGTTATCTCATTTAAATATTCAATTGCAGATTCAGTATTCAGGAAATTGAACAATGGAGGTTCATTCTTGACCTTGGAAACAGCAGGTTGACAAAACATTCTCAATATAAGGTCCAACTTACTTGTCATTCTCTGTCATTTCAACCACATTTCATGGCCTTCTAACAACTATAGCGGGAGGGCAACGAGAAGTAGTTAAAAGCATAGGCAAGGTAAATTGGACCTTGTGTTGAGATATCTTTTGTTAAATTGACAATTCTTAATAGTTTATAACTTTGTTTAATGTATAAAATCTAAAGTTTGTAAATAAAAAGCCTCATGTATGGAATTAATTATAGATCTGTTCTTCCAGGAGACAAATCAAATTACGGCTGCCATGTATTTATTTTATGCTTCACTTTGGTAAAAGTTGTTTATCTTCGCTTTGTGAAACCACAGTAGAATCCTGAGGGGTCATGTAAAGTTTGAAGTAAACGTTTCTGGACAATATATGAAAAGTTTTAGAAGTCAGTCCAGTCGTGATATGCCCTGGAGAGTCACTGTATTATTCGCATAATTCATAATGAGGAATGAACTACACGGTTTCATGTTGTGTGACTGGTTTGGGCAGAGGCCAGACTGTGAAGCAGCTCTGTGACAGATCCACGGTGCTACATCACAGTTTTAGCAGAACAGTGTAGGCACGTTGTTGACTGAACATAACGCACCACTAATGTAATGTAAGAATGTGTTACCCGACCAGGCGGGAATGTGTGCCCACGCTGGTGCTAAGACTCGTGACAGAGCATTTCTTATGACAAAGTAGGAAATCACCATCTACATGAGGGGATCATGTGATTTAAATGCATAGGATGCCACAAATTGTGGTACACTGAAGTTAATGGCAGTTCCACTCATGTTTTGAAGTTCAGCTGGCACTGCCACCTCATATGGCCTGGTGTTAATCTGCCATGAACAAGTCTGCATTATGCCAAGAGTGTAGTAGAAGTGAGTGGGAAACAGGTGGCCTCGACTTTCTCCCATTCCTGGTCTGAGCGCTGGCTTCTTGGACGGCCTGCATTCTTTTGGGGGGAATTTCCTTCCAAGCCACTTTATTAGTGAGTGAAAAAAAACCCTCAAATATTACTCATGTGTTTACACAGATTTATGCAATGAGGAGTCAATTTTAATGACTGGGTTTAAAGGACAACTTCATCATTTTAATAAATATGCTTATTTGCTTTCTTGCTGAGAGTTGGGCTTTATGAGAAGATTAATAGGCCCATCACTCTCATAGCTTAGCTTAGCACAAAGACTGAAAACAGTGGGAAACAGCTAGCCTGGCTCTGTCCAAAGACACTAATCCAAAACTGACTAATTATTACATAATTTTTTTTGTTCAGATGTGCTGGTAGGCGGATTTAGACCAGCTGTTCGTCACCTGAACACATCTTCGAAGAACTCCAAAAATAAAAATAAAACTTAAATATCCCTGTATAGCCTACACATTACTCCATCTGAAAGACAACAGACTGTCTTTTGAAAGAATGTCCACTTCTCATCTTCAAAAGACCATGTCCACTGTTATCACTTATATCTTGGCCGCAGCACAGGGTGTAATTCCGTGGATTTAAAGAAATTGATAGCAGATTGTCTTTCTTCTGGCACGAGAAAATGGGTAGTGACACATCACGACAAAGTGATTAAAAAACAATCTGAAAGCTTATTTACTTTGTGACTAGATGAACACGAAGGGCTGTCGTTGTGTTGGGTTTTAGAAAACGTTTCAGGTGGGAACTTGATGAACCGACTGTGAGTTACCGGTTTAGGTTATGCCTTATTTGATTGGCCGCTATATGAGGAAAATCCCTTTTATCCCTTTTAGAATCCCACAGATTTCTGAAACCAAGCAGTTCTTGAGTATTTATTGTCATACTATCATCGCATACGATTTGCACAGGTAGTGTGTTGTAACCCCGGGTTGTCACACTAATAGACACAGTCAGGTGTCAGTCAACAATATGCAGACAGCCTGGGGAGTCATGGCAGCTCCAGTCCTCTGGTGCTGCACTTGGACAGAGATGAGAGAGTGCGGGGAGAAAGAAGGAGGCCTGCTTTCCATAAAGTTCTGGTATCCTGTGAGGCAGCTCCACTTCATAATCATAAATCGTCTAGATGGAAATTGGGGGTTCGTCATATCCCAACATAACAGGGAAGTTTCAAAATCAAAAGATGGACTGGCGGTTCTCGTGACAGTTTAATATCAATGGAAAGATTTTGAAATTTCCAAAAAGTTTCGGTTCGCTTTTACTTGAAGTTTCGCAGCCATAGAAGGCAGCTACACGATGTTTGGAGTTCAGTGCAGGTTCAGTTTGTAGAAAAAACATTCCTTCTTACGATGGACATATATTTCAGCTCTTTTTCGCTTATCCTCAGAACTAATGGATGTAAAAAGTTAATATCTGTGATTCTGGGTTTTTGAGTCTCCATGTGATCGACCCAGCTCCTTCATCTCTCTCCTGGAGGCTGCGGAGGCCTGAGGTCCCCGGCCTCTCCCTGGCTTGTGCTCCGGCCAGCTCCAGCCCATGCGTGTAATGCTGTTTGTAATGAGAAATCTAAACAGGGAGCAGCAGTGAGGCATGACAGGAATGTGTTTCCATTGGACGGAGCTCCATGAAAGAAAAAGAGAGGAGAAAAAAAAAAAAGAATAAGAAGAAACGTTGAGGCAGAGTTGTGTCCAGAAGGAGCGCTTACTTGGGCCAAAGCGGAAGACTAATGTTATTGTACATTGGCTGTCACTCTGCCAGCCCTCCCTCACCAATTGGTTCCTGGTCTCCTTACCAGTTCTCCCCCACCTCTCTCTCTCTCTCTCTCTCTCTCTCTCTCTCTCTCTTCTCTCTCTCTGTTCTTTCTCTCTCTCTCTCTCTCTCTGCTTCCCGAGACTCTGTTTGCTCAGGTGGACAGTGACACAGTTCTGAATGAGCCCCAGTCGTCCCCCCATCTGCACGCATGGCTGTAGACTGTGTCATCGAGTCAGAGTCCGGAGGGGCCTGCGGAGAGCTGGAAGTTGAAGCTCCAACCCGGGTTCACTCTGGATGGGAGGGAGCAGGATGTTGAGGGACAAACACTGGGAGGAACGAAACAGAAACGGAGAGAAAAAGCAAATGCAAAAAAAGTGAGTGGCATAAACAGGGAGGGAGAACAAACAAAGGGAGGGAAGAAGTTGGGGTTGAAAGCGAGGAAAAGAAAGATAAAGAATGAGCGAGAGCTAGATGTGGAAAAAAAAAAAAATCCGACCACCCATTTTGAAAATTAGAGAGGGGTGGTTGTAGTCTGTGGAGGCCGTCTTGGTTTATGGTCCATGCAGGATGTCTTGAAACAGCCCTGTTTAGAGTTTATTTTATCATGCCACGTCGTCTCAGACCCTCTGTCAGGAATCTCATTCTGCAAAGACTAATTACAGTGTAAACACTACATTAAAGTCTGCAGGCCACTCCACTTCACTATTTACCTTTTCTTCCTAACAATCCTGACATCCCTCCACAGATTGATTTTTTTTCCATAGAAACCTCGTCTGCTGGTGTTTATTTGTTTTGAAAGTTGCATGCAATTCATGCTGAAATGGATGGATACAGATTGCAGCGAGAAGACAAATAACATAGCTCAGTATGAAAGGCAGCAGAGTTAGTCCCACCTGCAAAATGCAACTACATTTCAGTCTGAGCATAACCAGGGTTTCAAGGAGTGCAAAAAAAAAAAAAAAAAAAAAAAGTGTAGAAAATACCAACGTTCAAGTTGCCAAAACATTCAACAGATACAGTACATTATATAACTGGTGAATGTCAAAGCGGTCCAACACTGCAGGGATAAAACTGAACACAAAACTGAATATCTCACTCTTTATTAAAAAAAAAAAGACATCCAGGAAACTCTGCTTCATTAGCACATGCACGGGTGCTGAGGAGTGGTCACTCAGTGTCAGTCACCTGCACGGCCGAGCCAGAGAACGTAATTACTACCACATGAGGGCCAAAGGGCCGGAAGAGAATGCTTTTAAGGCAGCCAGAGAGTTATGGCCCCCCAGATCTTTTAGCATATAAAATAAACAAGGGAATTGCTACTGCGTGCAAGTGTGTCACTGTTTGTAAGCTCTTTCTCCATTTTATGATAGCTGTAGAATACCTGACCCGACCCGCTTGTCTTGTTTGCTAAAACAGAAAGTTAGTTACAACAGCGGTGTAAAAAGAAGAATTGGGATCTTTTACTTTAGTAAAAGAAAAAATGCTACACCATGACAAGTAAAAGTCCCACTTTTATATTATAAAGAGGATTTGTAAAAGTATTACAAAATGTACTTTTAGTATTAAGAGTAAAAGCACTCATTAGGTGACAGGACGGCCTTCATCATATTACTGACCTATTATTACTTATGCACTAAAGTGTAAAGTTTAAACGCTATTGGACAGTTTAATTTGTACCAGTGCATCATATCTTACCAGCTGATCATATGTCAAATCTACAATTAACTTTTTTCGCTCAAATACATAGTAGCCTCTCAGATGTAAGAAGAAGTATCTAGCTGGATGAAATGGAAATACTCAAGTAAAGTACAAATATCTCAAAATTATAGTTACATATTTGAATACATCAACTTTTGTACATTTCACCACTGGTTAATCAGGATTAATATGTAATTAAAACATTGATAAAAAAATAAGACGCGTGGTTACACAACAATGCAGCATTAATCCCTCCGTATTTGTCAGTGTATGATTTAAAAGTAGGAGACTATAGCGTTGGTGTGTGTTGTGTGATTCTTACACTGACACCTGAGGAGTGTTGATATGCAGGCTGGGCCAGCATACCCGGCAGCTGCCTGGGAGGTGTAATAGGTTGTCTTACAAAGCACAGACAGGAAATGAACCCTGGTATCAAGCTTGAATCAGCTACATCTGGACCCAATTATTCATCCTGGTTGTTTTTGGCTGGTGATAAATGATTTAGCCGCACCGCTGACACCATTTCTCAACGGCAGATATAACTATGATATAGCACAATGAAGAACAAAAGTACAAAACTAAAGCAGTTTTGGTGAGGAGAATGTTGCAGTTGTTCACCTGCAGCTGTGAGAAAAAACTATTAAATTATAATAAATTAGAAATATATTGGCTTATTGGTGACTAAATATTTTCAGGGTTGAATCGTCACAACGGCCGCTTTGTTCCTTGATTTGTCTCCTCACTATTTTCTCTGATGTGAATAACCGTGTTCTTACACAATCGATCCACACTATGCCTTCTGTAATTTCAAAATAAAGCAAACACATAATTATTCTTATCTTGACACAATGATCTGATGTCGAAGCTGATTTCAGTATGTTGTTGCACTTGCACGCAGGGTGGAGAAGAGTAAAAACATTCAAATATCTTCCCAGTCCAAATCAAACACTGCCATTTCTGGTGTGACCACAGGAGGAAGTTTAATAGCTCCTTGGAGGTTATGAACTGTTGACAGTTAATAAGTCAGAAAATTTCCCCTTAAAGAGGATGCTAGATTCCATCTGCAGGGCACCCAGTACAAAGAGCCGGAAAGTAAATATCTCGCAATGGAAGTGGACTGGAATCTCTCAATGGCTGCTCATGTAGAGTCTCTAGAGCATGTCCCTCAAGGTTTCCTGATTTCTAGAGGCATGAAGGAAAAATGACCACATTACTGAGTAATTTTCCCTTAAAGTACTTTTTTTTTTTTTTTTTTTTTTTTACTTTTGGAGAATATGGGGCCTTGGAAGTGGAGGCAGCACATCGCAGGCAACTGACCTTCGTGATTACACCTCATATTATTGTTCTTGTCATCTATTTTCTTTGGCCCTTGGGATATTTGCCATGGTAACAGCACACAGTGGGCTGTCTGGGCTGACCTATGCTGTCCTCTGCATTTCCCAGCTTGGCTGTGATGAAGGGAAGTCTCTGCCCATGATCCCTAACCCCTGATGAGGAGCGTTCTCGATTTCAGCTCCAGGTCCTGCATGGGCCTCACATCCCTCTCTGCTCCTTTTGCCATCATCGTTCAACCCCCCCCCCCCCCCCCCCCCCCAGCAGCTATTTTCTGATGCAAACTGTACCAGATTACCTAAACTCTCCCCTCTGGCCTCTCGAAGAGAACAAGTGCTAGTCGTAAGAGCGCACTTGACATTTAGTTTAAAGAAATAGTTTGGGAAATTTTGGGATGTGGGCTTGTTCACTTTATAGCCAGTTAGATGAGAAGCTCGATATCACTCTCAAGTCTGTACTACGACACTACTGCCAGCAAGTTATCTTAGCTTAGCTTAGCACAAAGACTGGAAACAAGGGGCTTCCAATCCCCCTGCACGTCTTAAGCTCAGTAATCAACATGTCATATAACTGTTGTAGCTGCAAAGGGATTGCCAATGAAGGATTAGCAGATACATTTGGAAACAGCAATGTGCGAGTTGCCAGATGCGTTCGCTTACCACGTAATTTAATATAAAAAAAGTTGTTAAAATATCTGCAAAATAATCATTCAGCACAATGTTCCTTTTTGCAAATTAAATATATATAAATGTAATTTCTAGGAGACAGGGTTGGCTCTGTTAAGGCTATAATTGTACTGTGCATGCTGCTTGGACAGGTGTCCGTGCCTATGCCGTGACACCGGCCTTAACAAGCCTGGAGCGCTGGAGCAACCGGGCTCCTTGTCGGTGAGGAAGTACAGCCACAGATTGGAAAGAAGAAAAGTTTTTAAAAAAAGTACAGACGCACTTATGACAGCTTCACCTGACAGCAAAACCAACAATGTTTTGGCTGACTCCTCTCAAAATGTAGGACATCCTTATCCTGGGATACCCAGGGAAGAAAAGTTGTGTTTTTCGTGTCCTGTGGGGTTGAAAGAAGAAAATCTATTTACAAAAGCATGAAAATATTTTATCACTAGCAGCAGGGGCAGGAGTGTTTTAATGACCTGATCCACAGGCCTCTGGCTGGCTACAGGCTTTCTCAAACTGCAAAGAGCCCAATGCTCTGCCTGCCAACCCTTGGGGCAGCATTGAGATGAAACAGATAAGATGATTGTCTCTAATGAAATCCAGATCTCTAGGTCTGTCTGGACGAGGACTAGCTGAGCCGTTTTCTCCTTTTTCTCCTCTTTTTTTGAAACGGGTGTTCCATATTGATCTTGAATTTGAAGGGAGACTGTGGAAGTCGCTCCCTAATTCAAACCAGAGCTCTTGTACCAGCCCTGGTGGAGCTTTGATACCGTTTGAAGTGCTGCAAGCGAACACGGCACCGTCGGCCTGCTGGACCCTGTTGTCATGACAACCCTAATTATCTTCCTTTAAGGCCTAGTTTTTACACAGGAAGGGAACCATTATGTTCTTTGGACATTTGCATCTCTCTGGGGCAAGTGTTAAAGGTCAGGGAAATGAACCAAAATAACACATAAAGCAGAGCAAACTTATGCGTGTGTGTGAGAAAAGGTGAGTCACTGCAACACAACTGATACTTTGGCAGGCATTGCTTTTGTTAAACATTTCATGAATTACTCACTTAAACACATGTTCCCAAGGACGGTTGAAACTCCAACTTTCTGCAGTATTTCGTCAAGGTTACAGCAAAGAGCCTCTTCGTACTGTTACCTATAGATGTTGCTTTTTTATATTTTATTACTAACTCACTGTACTTTTTTCTTTCTGTGCACCATTAAAACTCTGCTTCCTCTAAAATAGTGCATAGTCTTTGTCCAATAAAAAGCACAGGAAACTGCATGTATTGTGAAATAATGAGCCTCCCGCTACAGAGAATTATTTTATTAACTCTTTGAGTTTGGTCCTAGAAAAACAGCAGTCTAATCACAATACATTATTCATTCCTATAATGTGATAATACACTTGTAATACAAAATAAACACAGCACTGTTTTTCCTGATGGGTTTCCAGTTGTGTTCAGAGTAGACGTCGTCCTGGAAAGTTAATGTGCCACATGTATTTCTTTGCTCTTGGATAATGTACGCTGTTACCAGACTATTTGGTTCAAAAACAGCAGAACGTGGCCCAGACTAAACTGCTGCTTTTCACACAGTAGATGTGGCAGCGCTGACATCTTGTTCTTATATTTTAGAAAGGGAAAAGTGAACGACTGCCAATCACCTGCATCAAAGAAGCACTTTCAAATAATAAACAGGGATTAATTCATTACACAGGAGATTTAAGCTTTATTTTCTGTTTTATATATTTGGATGAATACAACAAAACAAAACACATGCTGAAGTCATGCGCAAGATGATTTCATACAACCGTGCAGTCACTGATGTTGCAAGTACAAATTGAATGAAACTCTCAAACAAAATCTCAACATTTGGAGTGAAATCATATATATTCTTTAAGTCTGTCCGTCAATATATTCCCATTACTATAGTCTAAATCTAGACAGTAGTGTTAAAATGAATAAAAGCCTGGGATTAAAGTGTTTTCAGAGACATAGGAGGCTAACTGCTCAGTTTACTGTTTCATATAACATTTTTCTAATCAGATCTATGTCTTTTACTAGAGTGGGACTTTTCTATGTGAAGGATTTCCTTGCTGTGCAACCGTGCATGTAAAAAGGACGGGATAATGCGTAAGAATGCCTGGTCATAAATAATTAAGAGAGATTTAAAGTCATGTCAGTTATCACCCAGATCTTATCAGAGTGACCAGTGTGGCTGAATGAAGGGCCTTAAGTGGTGTCGCTCTGCCAGAGGTCACAGAGAGCCGCGAATCAAAGGGAGAGCCAGAGGTTGACCAAACACACTGTTCTCCCACTGCCCTGATGTAAAACTATCTGCCAAACACCACTTTGAACACTTTGAACTTGATTCAGCACTAAGGTCACAAACAGCCGGTCCTCTGTTGGGGAGGACATATGTGTAAACATGAGCGCTTTGAATATGTGTGTAATTTTAGATATACGTATTTACACAAATTCGTGATACTACTTTATAAAACTTTTTTTTTTTTAAGTAATGCCTGTGCAATCAGCATTTGAATGCATCAGAATTACAATGTTTTTAATAATTAGCATTAAAAAATTATTTATTTTTTTTTATCAACTAAACAAGCATAAAACTAAAAATAGCTGTTTATGCATATGCCAAAAAACAAACAAACAAGATGTTTTTCATATTGTTACTGTTGTTGCTGTTGATGTCATTGTCTTGGCCACCTGACCAGTTGGCTCCTCTGGCGATAGACTGAAGGATCCTGACGCCATGTGTGAAGAGTCAGAGTCCTGCACCAGCGCTCCTGCTGGGATGTGAGGAAATACATGATGAGTCATAACTTATATAGAACATTAAAGCCAGGTGAGAATTTTGCCTAGAGCAACACATATGAAAATGTATCCTGTTTATTACTCAGTGACAAATGCTATGGCAGCAGTTGAAAAGATAATTAAAAAAGTTCTTAAATTAGAAAATAAAAATTCACATTGACTCTCTGAAACTTTACGTCACGGCTGGCAAATTTCATTCACCAGTTTCCTTTTTTTCCCTCTTGGCAGTTCTATAACTTAGTTTGTTTGTGCTATATTTGCACCCTTTTCTGATAAAGCTTTTTAAAGAGTAAAAAAGGTTCCTCTGGACTTTTGTTACAAAATTGAAGAAACACATTGCCTCTTCAATTTCAGGTGAGGGGCATTTGAATGGGTTTTTCACACCAAAAGTCCATTAATTGAGTTAAAGTTTTGTTAAGGTTTTGGCTCAGCATCATGCTACCTTCATGGACCTCAACAGCGTTTTCGTTTAGTTTTTTAATGCTGCATTTGTGTGCTCTTTTATGATTTTTAAGCATCTCTACGTATCCATTACAAATTGTGTAGAGATGATTCGATGTGCATGTTCCTTTTTCTCCAACTAAAATGACTTTCCACCCCAGTCTGTATTAGCACACGTTTTTGCGGTGATGGTCAATTAGATTCTCCCTGCATCCCCATAATGCCTGCAAAGAATTCACTAAATTGGATAAGAATAAAGTATTTAAGATGGTTCAGAGGGAATAAGGAGATCATTGTAACTCTAAGTAACAGCACATCAATTATCAGCGTGACATTAGAGTCCCGGTATTCAGAGTTGGTGGGACTTGCAGGTTAATGAAGGCAATGGGATTAATACCTGGGGAGTGGTTGAGCGCCCTCGGGAACCGGAGCAGGGACGCTGCGTCATTAGAGACCTATTAACCTCCGGGCAATACACAAGGAGTGCATGTCTCACTCATAAAGGACAAATTGTGCTCTGCCTTTATTCACATCCAGGAAGACGTTACTTTGAATCAGATGAGATGTTTAACAACTTTTTACACACATCACATCTACGTCTATTATAAGAGAATGATATTGACTTCATAATCATTTAAATAGATTTAACTTTAAATAGATTTAACTTTTCTCAGTGTGTTGCATTTCATCAGGGAACTGGTGCATGTGCTTTATAAGATTTGCACAATGAGTGAAACACACATCAAACAGTTTACATTCTATAGTGAGGTATTCTTTTTTCCCCCCTCTCCCCTCAGAAAATAATCCTTTGTATTCCATGCTCAAACTGGGGCTATAGTTATATACTCCATCTTGATTGAACATAAACAGGAATGTTTGAAATCACTACGTTGGACTACGTCTGCCCTCCTCTCCGTCTGTATGTTTATACTTCCTGTGAGGGGCCCTCTATTTATGGACAACTGAAGAACACAAATAATCATTCCCCCTCCAGTGAAAAATCTGCTTTTATTATCTGCAAAGTTTTGCAATGCCTTTGTGTACGCTCACGCTGCCTTCTGATTGCCTGTTTATTATTCCAGCATTTCTGCTAAACCAATGGGGATCCGGCCAATTCCAAAAGGTGCCAAGCCTTTTCCTGTCTGTGACATCATTGTGCATTGCCCTAAAACACACTGATCCGTGTCTTGTCTGCAGCCTGGGTGGCACACATCACACGCACAACAAAGGTTAAACATAAGGTGCGTGTGTTTTTACTGTGCCCTTTGGCCGTGTTTCATAGGACATCTTTGGTCCTGGATATGTTCACATCGCATGCCTAAATCATGCCGTCATTCTTCACGACCAGTGTACCTGCAGCGCTGACCTGCTATGGCTTCACATTTTCAGTTGAAATCTGTAATTTGCTAACTTAAACATGGTGTGTGTCCACAAGCCTTCAACCAGAATCAAACAAGCATCTATTTAACATTCTCTCAAACATCCAAAGACGTACAATTCCTGCTGTTGTGTTCACTTATCTCCAAATATATCAAGAAATTATGTTTCTGCATTTTAACTTTCCATTAGATAATTTAGACACAAGGACCATATAACTTTTCATACAAAAAGCTTTATGTTGTTTTACGATCTCGGGATGAAATCTTTGCAAATGAATGATTCTCTAAAAGAAATGAGACATTTCATTCAGTATTAAAGATTTTAGGATTCTTTCTGCACGTTCGTCTTGATTCTTAAATGCAAAAAAATGTGATGAAAACAAGTTTTCTTCGTCTTTTGAAAGATTCAAAGGCATGCAGTTTGAGGTTGTCTGAAATCATGAGAAGAAATCGATAAATTAACAAAATGTCCAAACTTTAGGTCAATAATTTTGCCAAGCCAAATACCCAATCATACCTCTTATTCTTTTGTTCTCATATGTTTACATAAATCAAGTAAGTGCACTGTTTAAACATCAAGTACTGATAAACCATGAAGTATCCTCCCTTCTCACTGCCAGGTTAGAGATACAGTATTACAGCCTGTCTTGCATGAAACTGATTTAAAGATAATGTTTTATATTCAGAGGACAATACTCTTTAAAGTTAGATTCACACACATTTCCACAGTGAACTTGATCAGTTTGTATCAGTTGACGACTCTCGTGAACCTACGGTTGATTATTAAAAGCGTCATCTGTGATTTTAGGAGATACGTTTTGAATTGGTGATGAAAAATAAAAAGACTGTGAACATTTTGTTCAAAGCTTCCAGCTTCATTTCATTGCAGAAATAAGAGTTCTGAAGCAGGCCATTTGGCACATTAGGTCTCCAACTCAGTGTGCAATTCATTCCCAGAAACCCACCTGTGCATGAACATAAAAAAATTTAAATGAAAGTGTCAGTGGTTTCAGGTTTTTGATTTAAGAAATGATTCTCATCTTAAACTTGAAGTACGCTTTTACATATACGGTCAGATTTGAGCTTTGATTCAAAGTAAAACAGATTTGTCTGTAAAGAAAAATCAAATAGTGTGACAATGCACCCTGATTTTCTTAAACTGGTTGTTTTTATGTTCCAGTTTTAGATGTTTAAACCAAAACAGGTTAAAACTATAAAAATTGATTATTATCATCTTCCTCCTGCAGTGAACGAATGAAAGGTGGAAATATGAAATCCCATCCTTTATTCTTTGACACACAGTTCTCCCTAATCTGATGCCTGATCTCATGGTGCTGTCATGTGAAAAAGTATGCACAGCTGCAGGTAGCTGCACATTCATAACAGCAGTAAGGGTCAGCTGACCTTAAACAGATACTCATAGCTGCCATCTGCACAAAGATTATGGATTATAATTATTTCTTTTACATTGGTTTCGTATTTCCAATATCTCTTCAAATTCATTTCCTCTGCCATTTTGTTTGCTGCATCTTCTTTCTCAGCCACAACAGAGTTTCCATATTGCACCAAAAAAAAAAATCTGATTTTCCAACTTCAAGACACCTCTTATTATTAACCTATAAAATGGAATAGTATGGAGTCAATGGTAGACAAGATGGCTGCTTTCAACTTGATTCAAGTCTTTTTCACGGACAACAATGTTTCTGACTTTTCATGTACGTATCAAATAAAATGCCCTCTCAACAAAGAGCTGCGTTCTAGATGATAATGTATTTAATATTGAGCAGACTCCAGATGCAGGAGGTATGCACTGTATGTCTGTTTCTGTTTAGCTTCTCCTCCGTTTCCTTGCCTCAAGTGCAGTCCAATACTCTGATCTTATCTCCACACAGTTCAATTACTCTTGGCTTTAATATTCACTTTCTGAGGCATTGTTAAAGGTGTGGATGAAACTGTGTGTGGGCCTGAAAAAGTTTGTTTACCGACCAGAGGACCTTTTACTTCTCACTGAGATTTAAAAAGGAAAATCTGGAATTCCACTTAAAATTGTGGAACTGGCAGTAAAGTCTGCACCTGCTCTTTCCTGTTGAGCTCAGAAATACACTTTTTAATCCAACAACACAAAACTAATTTAAGTCGTCTGAGTTCACATTGTTAAAGTTATCCTAACCATCTCTTACATTAATTATCAGTATGTTTTTTAAAGTAAGCTGTAAAGCACAACAAAAAAAAAACGAATTAAATAAAGATTTTTATGAATGCAAAAAAAAAAAATACAACAAGTAAAACATTAATTAAAACTTAAAAAGAAGCAAAATCTGGAGGCTAAAATAATAAATAACAAATATATGATTGTAATATAATTTTTGAATAACCTGTCTGACGGGATACAACACCTGTCATCTGCTGATGCACGTGAATAAACTGCGATATTTTGTTACAAAACAGAGAGCTTTTATTATGAAAAATAAATTGACACATTCATTTTTTCCGCTAGCAACCAATGACTACCGCCTCATACAGTGTCAAGAACTAAGTACATTAATTAATTAACTTAATCTTAACTACTACTACTAATAATAATAATTATTATTATTATAATTATAATGATAATAGAGGTTGTTTAATAACGTTTAATTTAATTCGCAGATTTAAAGAACTTTTAAATTTGATAGTGAGCAAATGAATCACTTAGAAACATGGAAGCATTACTCAGATAATAAAGAAATAGAAAAAAATAGTAAAATGTAATTTGATAGTACAGTAAATTTAGTCTATTTATTCAACTTATCCTCCATGTCTGACACAACAGTTCTCGTATATATGCTTAGTCGGGGGTTTATAAGTGTCATGCATTTCTTTTTTTCTCCCAATAGCTGGATGATAAATTCTCGTCTGTTTTTTTTCAAACCTCCTCCCTCCCCCCCCAAACACGCGCGCACACACACACTCACAAAACACGCACGCACACACACACACAGGCGCGCGCTTCAAAGCAGTCTGAAACGTCGACTTCAGTAGGCCCGTTAGTGCTGGAAGCTTTGGAAAAACATCCTGATCTTCACATATCACCTTACAGACAAATAACCAGAAAGTCAACATCTCACACAATAATAAGTATTACAGGCTCTCTTTTCTTACAGCCTACCTTCGTCTCCGCGCGGTCAGTCAGCTCCATGTTACTCCCTGCAGGTGGCCCTTTTTCATTAATCGATTTTAATTAAACCTACCGATGATCTGAATGCACTCCAGACTCACAGTTCGAGTCTGTGTCGAAGCAAAGCTCCTGCGAGCTCTCTCTCTGCAGAGTAATGCGCTGCACGGCGAGTCTCTCCACAGTCTGAACATCTGCTCGTTTCACGTGACTTTTTTTAAAAATACTAACATCTGTTCTAAATAGGTTTCATTCTCTGCCTCTGCATCGTGTCAATTGCCAACTCCTCTCTCCTGAAAAAAAGGGGAGAGGAAACTTATTTAAACCTATTGCATTGCGTAAGGGCTGAATTGGACATTTAAAAAGCTTTTTTTGTGATACATGTCCTTTATTGTAGGCCATGTTTGTGCATCTAGTGTTGAGTAAAAAACGCTTCACTGTAAAAGTCTCAAGAAAATCTGTTTATTGATCTGGACTGTGTGTGTGAAGCATTTCCCCTCAACATTTCAGTGAGAATAGCCTCTATGTAAAAAACCTACAGCCTACCTTCACGGCCTCCTTAAATTTCATAGACATCTGGGAATTCCATACATGCCTCGCAAGCCAATTACACACCTTCAAACGGGCACCCACTTTGATTTGGACAGTGAGAAACACTTCCCCAGATCACGGGAATAAATCACAGCACGATAAGAGTATGAAAGATTTATTTAGTGACAATAATTGGGAACACGTTTCATGCGCAAATACTTATTGGCTATTATGTTGCAGATCTGAAAAATCACAAGACATTATTGTCAATTGGTAAAATATTCCACTTTATGATTTAGTTGTTTGATTTTGTCATCTTGAGTTTATATAGGACAGGTATTGTTATGCTGCAATAAAACAGTATAGAAGAAAGTCGTGTTAGTTTTAGACAAAATGGCAAAAATCCTGAGCACTTAACTGCCTTGCTGTTTATATTAAACTGCAGGCAGAAGAGAGACTGTAGCATGGGCGAAATAGCAGGCTGACATGACCCCAGTGTAACTTATTTACTTATAATGGTGAGTCTCAGGTCCTTAATCCAACTGTAAACACATCCAGGAAAAGAGAGAGTGAGAGAGAAACTGGAGACTGCACGAGGCTTTTCAAATTTTAATTAAAATGGAATTTTAACTTCGTATATACAGACTGACTCTCTTTTTCTACAGGACTTTTTTTTTTTCAGCATTACAACTTTTTCTCACGTTTGAATTGTGTCCTAAAGAGTTTGAGTTATGCTAAATGACGAGGAAAATGTATTTTCTTTGTACCTTTTGGACGTGTAACAATATATAAAAAAGAATAGCTGCATGTTCCTCCAACGCTTTCACTCGAGCCAATAATAACTCCATCTGTTTTCCCAAGTGACTGGATATAGTGGAAGCTTTTGTCATTAAATCTGATGTGAAGTACAGTCCACGTGATACATGCACGAAAACTATTTCATTTATATATGTATAATTTACGCTGCCTTACAAATTCCAGTGTTTGTTTTTTTAGAAATCTTCACTCTGTTCTCAGCCGTCTGTTAGCTTGTCACAAAAAAAAAAAAAAGAAAGCCAAAGGCAAACACTTTAATTGTCATTTTCTTTAATGCAAAAAAATATACAAACATTTACAAAAAAAAAAAAACGATGATAAAAAATAGGAATGCATTTTGTATTTCAGCCACAGGATCTATTCCTCAAGGTAACACGTTTCACCAATAAATAAATAAATGTATTCTGAAAATATTTTTTGCACAGGTTAGATCCACACAGTCAGCCTATAATGTGAGCTACACCACCAGTTGACAGTCTCACAACTGCTTCAATTAATGCACTTTGACCTCCACAGAAATAAGTCCAAAGACGTGCATTAAAAATGTCTTTTCCTTTATATATATATATCAAAAAAGAAAAAAAAGAAAACACATGATATTTTCAACATTCGTCGTCAACAACATGAAAACGCATCAGAATGGGAGTGTATGGAGCTAATGCACGGCTGCAGGTCCCAGTCGGGCCTCTGCAAAATGATCCCCCAGAGCTTCTGTCGTCTTTGGTTTAAATAGAGTGATCCCATGTATCCAGCATTGGACTCCAGATTTGTCCCGTCAGAATGTGATTAGAAGATTCAGCAGTCACCTGGAGGTTAGACAAGGAATTCATTATCACGAAACTGTGCAGAGAAGCAGGCCTACACGAAATAATTGTATTGCATTAAACCACAGTGCAGCTATAAAATTACATTTTCTAAGTGGCTTATTTTTCCATAGTTTAAGGCTTGGATCATGCATTTTAGTTGAAAATCAAGCATACCATTTAGGGCATAATTTCTCCAGATGCTAATGAGATGTTGACATGGACCAAGCGCCCTCCATCCTCCACACAGAGAAGGCGTAGCTCAGCCTCTCATGAGCCACATAACTACAACTTGACATTTTGGCGTCCAGCTCGTCGCTCTGCAGCACCTGGTAGAGGAAGTCGATGTATCTGGCTGCAAGTTTTAGGGTCTGTATTTTGCTGAGTTTGTCCGAGGGCAAAGTGGGGATAATTTTCCGCAAAGATGTGAACGCCTCGTTGAGAGACTGGGTCCTCTGGCGCTCCCGGACGTTGGCCATGACCCGCTGCGACTGGAGCTCCTCGAAAGACTGGGGGCTGCTGCTGCTGGACTTCTTCCCTCTTTTCCCAGGGGTCGGGCTATCTGAGTCCTCCCCGTTTTTCCTGCTCGGTCTCCTCTTCCTCCCACACCTCTTCGGCTGTCTGTCCAGCTCCCCCTCGCTGTTGCTCAGGCTGTCCACAGGAGAGACTGGGGAGCTGCCCGACTCTTCCCCCAGATTTTCCTCAGACATCTCCACTTGGGTAGATAGCGTCCAGAAAGTGTCCCAACAATGATTTCCCTCTCATGAAGTCACGGAATTGGTCCACCTGTAGATATATCTGGCTTTGAAGACACCAAAGTATCCATAGATGGGTTCCTGGGAGGACAAGTCTTTTCTGATACTTGAGAAACTTAGGCAGTTCTTATAGGCTGCATGGCGTAAACTTTTTGGAGAGGGACGGGATTGGCCAAGAAGATGAATTACGTGAAGCGAGGGGTGGGAGCATCCAATAAACTATCAGAAACGCTCCTAATACAAAGTCAGAGCTGGAAAAGATAACTGGGTAACACTGATATTTCTCATACACTATTATTACAAATACAACCAAAATATGGTTATAACATTAATCATAATGACTCCAATATGATTGTTATTAGATCTTTTCATTTTTATTTAATTAAGTTCTCATCAGCGAGGGGGAATCGAATAGTAAATTGCCTCGTTATGAATATGCTAGAAAGGGACTTCAAAACGAAATCACATAAAAAAAAACGGACAAATATTATTCAAATCAACACATTTTAACAGCTTTGCTTTTCCTGCAGGTCTACGCGGATACAATGCGTTTTTTTTTTTTTACCCATCATCCATCCATCGGCATTTCAATAAAATGCCTACTGTCCCATCACATCACTGCTGCTGCTATAATCTCCTGTAATTGTATGAGCTGACACTTTTTAAAATAGTATTATGCAACCTTGGCACATCTATGTAGACCAAACCCACAAGGATTTGGGATTTATGTTTCCATCTAGTCTTACTTAAACCAAGTGAGATCAAAAGACTTCATATAGGAAACATATGATCCCAATCTTACATTTTTGACATACAGCCAGTACTGCAGATTTTCAAACTTTTCCTTGGAGGGCTGCTGCAAGCTCTAATAATCCCCACAAGAGGGCATGCGTTTTGTATACTGTAATATACCATAAAATATATGCAAAACTGTGGTGAGATAAAGTTTATGTTTCTATGTCCATCCATAGAACAATACAAGAAGTGATTATTCCCTGTAGGTTCTAGTCAGAGATGAGGAAAGGGCTGCTCTGTGTTTAAGACCTTCTGGTATTTACTAGGGTGGTGATACAATATCCATCTTGTTTAGTGGAGGATTACTTTGTTTAGGTTGAGATGGCTTCGGTCCACAGGAGCAGCATCTGGTTCAGGAAACAGGGGGGGCAGTCAGGGTCAGAGGTCACAACACCAGCGAACATCTATTTACATCCTCGTGGAGGCCTGAGAGTGAAGTATTGTTTCAGGGGAAACTCAGGCTTGTTTAAGTGTAACATTTTACATTTTACCTAAAGAAAACACCACATTTGTGACTTTTTCTGGCTCAAAGATGCCCACTCACTCATTTATCGCACTGTGCTGCAAAAAAAAGGAGGAATTTCACCTCTTTAAGTTAGGAACTTGCATATATCTGTATATTCAGATGATGATGATGCTGAAAAAGCCTGAGAAAGAGCAGCTGAAGCCTCTTCAAGGTGAGTGTACCTGTCAGGCGGCCCTGTCCATGGTGCTGATCTCCACCTGCTGTAGCCCACAGGTAAGCAGGTGGAGCTCTAACCACCTTGTCGGAATCTCTTTGCTGTCACTTGTCCTGTTGTATCTCGTAACAAAAGTAGCAACAAGTTAAAGATTTCACTTTGATGTTTAATCGTGACAGCTTTTCATATACACTGTGTGATTCCATATGCTTTTTAATGTTTTTTTTGCCTTTCATTTTGCCTTTACAGTGGTGAAAGGTGACTAAATACATTTACACAAGTACTGTACCTAAGCACTAGTTTGAGGTACTTGCACTTTGCTTGACTATTTCACTTCCATGTTTCTTGATACTACTACATTTCAGTGGGAAATATGTTCTACATTATTACTAACTGGTTTGTCTTCACATTACGATTCTTCTTGTTAATAGATATTAATTATTACACTTTATTGAATCTCTCATTTTTATTCTATGTCTTTTATCAGGATGTTTTAATTGAGCAAATAAAAACAATAATATGTTTTGATTGCCTGGTCAGCATCTTAGACGCCTCGGCCATAAGGACCCTTATTTAAAATAATAATAATAATGCAAAAGCTAGTATTTAATCCCACTCTACATTTACATTTCTTGGCAGAATGCTCTGTAGGGTTCAGCTCTTTGCTGCTGAAGTGACTCTGAGAAAACACAGCTGCTTCTCGGGAATATGATGTCATCAGAGGACAACTCCTCCAGTGTTGATCTTTAATAAAGACGAAACCTTCATCAGTCAGTCACAGACTGACAATTACAAGTACATGAAGAGGAGATAAAGAGCGTTGATTGTTTTTCGCTGTGATTTACCGTACATTGCTGTCCGCTCGGCCTGGAGCGGTGGCTAATAATTGATGAAGAAAGCCTTTGTCCTTATCAATGAGCAGTGTGGGGGTGTTATGATAAAGTCAAGTGTATATTTCTGACTCATGCAACTTGACACAGCAGTCATGAGTGACCCCGGAGCGTCATTAACCACCCCTCCCCGAGGTCACATCAAGGCAGACACAACTCAGGCTCTCACTCACTAAGTCCTGAACCGGAGCCAGATCCACAGAGACCTGTCTATTTTCTCTGCTCCGGCTTTGGAAGGCAGTGTTTCTCTATCAGCCTACTCATATCTATTGAAATAACAAACCACAGTCCTCCACATGCACGAGGCTCCCACAATTGAGAGTGATATTCATGTTCACTCCATTAGAGTTTAACCACAATGAGTGCAGTGCCAGCTTGCCAAGATGGATCAACTGCACGGGATGAGAAAAGACAGGAGTGCGTTCTTCAAAGAGCGAGTACCAGATAGCCTCTAATCAACCCTCGGGACTAACAAGGTCAAACAGCAGAGTTGGATGACAGCATTTTTCCTCAGCAATAGTCTCAAAATGTCCCATTCTGTAGAGAAATCCAGACATCATATCAGGGGATTCTGATAGCAGCAGTCCGGTGGTGGTGAGAGAGGATCTGTGGTGTTGAATCAGGAGCTGAGGATGAAAACAGGCCTTTATAAGCTGTCTGGACATATAGGAGCCAGGACTCCTGAAGTTAGCTGTAAAAGAAAGCCTTTGAAAGCCGAGTGCTTTGATGTTGCAGGTTCTAATCGTGGTTCAAGTCCTGTATTCCTGTGGCAGAGCACAATTTCACCTAGTCAGAGAAAACTGAGCAAAGCCTGCCGCATTTCTGGAATCTTATCTCATAAAAAGTATGGATCTTTGTAGAGTGAAAGGCTGATTTGGTGCGTGGCGAGGTGCACATGTGCACATGCACGTGTGTGAGTGTAATAGATGTTCTGCTAAATCTATTCATGTCATCCTAATGACTCTGTGGGATTTATCAGACAGCTCCACCGCACAATGACACCTTATTAGCCACTAAGAACCAACAAACCTCCAGTATGTTTTCACAGCTTGGGAGCTCAGGGTGATGTGGGGTCTGTGGAAGAACTGGCATCCCAGCAGTATAATCTCTGTTCCACACACACACACACACACACACACACACACACACACACACACACAC
>CALSCE010009506.1:7765511-7793978 GCA_943593645.1 Bovichtus variegatus
AAACATTTAGTGCAAGTACCTAATTGAATTTCAATAAAGTAGCTTCTTATGCTTTGTGTAAAAAATGAGTTAGAACAACAATACAACAAAAAAAGAGCAAAGTACAATAAAAACAAACATCAAAACCTTATTGCTGTGTAACAAAACCTCTTGTTTTTTCCAAGTGCGTGGAAGTTGCTGTCATCACTAGAGTGCACTTGCGTAAAGTTTAGGAATTTGGGTACGCAGAGGCTCGAAAGATATCGAGGCAGTTCGCTGTGATGAGGGCACCAGTCAGCTGCCTCCACTGTCTGGTGGCAGGGTTTTTCATTTTGTCCAGCACCAGGTGCAGATCCTGGATCATGTCCCTGTAGCTGTCTCCATAACGCAGACTCCAGGAGTACAGGAAGTCATAGGCAGGCTTCCACATTGACTGAAAAGAAAAAAAAGAAATCAATCTGTAGAATAAAACCTACATCATATTCACTGCAGAAATTACCCCGAGATCGCGACTGTTATCTTCTCTATATCCACGGCTTGCTGTGTCAATGTGTCCTGTTAAACTGACCTGGGCACCGACTTCTCCGCTCTTCCCTCGGTGCGGTGCCTCATAGGCCGCTATCTGAGTGCTGGAGAGTTTCCCCATCTTCTCAGCGAGTTCCCGCCATCGTACTCCCAACTCCACAGCGGTGGACAAAATGACTGTGTTCTGAATCAGCTGGGCCACGAGATTCACAGAGTCCATCTTTAACAAACCCTGTGGTGATAAACACGGAGATAAACTGTCAAACAAAACAAAAAACGGCAAGCACAGGACATCAGCGCCTACAGGCCGTGAAATTGTGAAAGTGGTGGGTGGTGTCGATTACGTTGCGAGTTTGCTGTGCTGTCACAAGATTTGTTGTTTTTCTTGTATGTAGTGCACACAAGGATTCAAAAGTTAAATAAAACATTCTTTCATTAACAGTGGGGATTTATCAGAAAATGGACATATAAAGTGTGTCTCTACGTACCACCATGAGCTCATGCAGAAACTTTTTCTTGCTCTTCTCCGCGTGGCAATCTTCCTTCAGCTTTTCCAGCACGCAGGCCACTTTTTCAGCCTCGGTTTCAGCGTGCCTCCGTATGATGGTGTCCAGTGACAGATTGCTGTACCCTAAAGCATCAGCGAAACCTCTCCAGCTAGTGATGTGTTCAGTGACCAAGGTCTGGATGGCGGAGTACATGTAAGTAAGCTTCTTGAAGGGCAGTGTCATGTTGTCCAAGAGGACCTGAGTGCTGATTCGAATGCCGGTGAAGTCGATCACCCGGTCGCTGGTTATGAGCTTGACGTTCTTGCAGTGAACCAAACCAGTCCTGCCCCGGAGGAATCCGATATACCACTCCTTTGCTTTTGAATTTCCTACTGACCTGACCGTCTCTCTGGACAGGAGAGCCACCGTGTCCCCCTTGAAATACTCCAGAAGGTAATCTACACGTGGCTGACGGAGGACAGACTTCAGGGCGACACCGTACCACTGTAGGTTCACAGCATTATCTGTGAATTTGGGGAAATCAGGAACACTTTCCTCAGGAATAGGCGAGCTTCTTGTCATTTCAATGCGCTTTTCTACCTGCCTCGGCACTCGCTTTTCTGACCGGATGGGTGCTGCGGGAGGGGAAGGCACCTGGAAATGTGCAACAGTTTCAGTGTTTGATTCCTTCACTTGTAGATCCAATTTAAAAGGAGTCATTTCTGTATTACTCGCACAAGATAACGCAACTGGCAGATGCAAAACTGTCCCTATTTTGAGCTGACTTTGTCTCACTTCTTTCAGTTGGTCCTCAGGTTTGATTTTAAACATCGAGCCTGTGAGGCTAACACCGACCTGCAGGTTATTCAGTTTGTCTGGTTTAAACCCATGTTTTCCCCAAAGCTGCAGCAGAAGTGGAGGCACGTTTTTGTTCCCCCTGAAGGTAACTGAAAACGGAAGCCTTGGAGGAACGTCCTCGTGACCACAAACCACTATTACGACCTTGAATGATGGATGGATGTACCTGGGACCATAAACTGCTACTGTGATTTGGCGATGCAGGTAATCCCACACTGATGTAGCAGGAGACTGGATTGCAGAGGCCTCTGCGACTGCAACCACATAAAAATGTGTCTTCAGGTCCTGCAGCTTCATCTGCAACGTGTTCTTGTAAATGTAACAGTTGCTCACTTTAAGATAAGGTCCCTCTCTTTTGTGGGACACCAACCCGACCACAGTAGTCATCATCTGACTCAACGGGTCACTCTTCACCTCTCCGGCCAGTTTCATCTCCAGAGAGATGCACTCCTTTATGTTGATGTTGCTAAGGACCACCTCTAGAAGTGGACTAATGGTTGTCACATAGTTGTTATTGAGTCCAGGAGGAGCGTTTAGGATTGCTTTCAATGTAACTTCCTGGACTTCTCCAGGAGGAACATGGCCTTCTGGGATATGGATGCTAATTTCTGAGTCTGGCAACTGTACTGAGCCTCCAGTGTGGTAGATCTTGCAGATGACCTGATGGTCTGTAGTCTGTGTCTGGGCCCACCCTGGACTCTGGCTCATCAGATTTAAGTCCAGACATGAGCGGGTGAGCTGCCTGTGGCTCAGCCAGGCCATCTTGTAGGCTTCTCTGTCATTCTTTAGCCACTCAAAATCCGGGTTCAGCACCGGCCCCGGGGGTTTGAAGCAGTTCTCCTGTTTTGGCACTTTTCTCTCCAGATCATCCAGGATGTCCGACGCACTTTTCCATCTCCCAGATCTGTTGCTGACTTTGTGTTTGTTTTCCAAAAACTTCCCCATGTTGCCTTCATCTGAAGACGTGCTAATGGTGTCGTCGTCATTTGTGTCCAAATGTTTTTCATTAACTTGTCTTGCATTTGATGTGTTGGAAATATGTTCGTCTGTCCTGCTGTGTACGATGTCTTCTAAGAAAGGATTTGATCCTGACAGTTTGTTCCAAAAAGGATTTTTCGACTGGGACGTACATGCGATTTCTGGCTGTAAAAGTGGCCACTCGGAGTTCTGTGTCGCATAGCCACCTATGTTAAGATATAATATTAAGATTTTGGTTAGGACGTCTATTAACATAATCAGATTTCAAATTTAGAGCACATGCTGCCTCTGCTTCAAAGTGAGAATTTTACCATTCAGGTTGTCACTGGTTGAGATGTTGTCGTCCAGATCAATCAGTGTCCCCTCAGATTTACTCCGCATGAGACTCCCAACACGATTGAAGGACCTTGCTCTTCCAGCTGCCATATTTTCATCTGTAAACATAAAAACTATATTGTTTTCATTTCTAAATTTACCTGCAGCTTTTAAAATCATTACTTTATGTACGTTAACGATGAACCCAGGGGTCTTGAAGTAGAACAAAATACCCAATATAGTTAATATAATTAGATCCCATACTTTCATTATTATAACTAATCTAGCGCTAAAACAATAAGTCCATTAATTGATTAGTTAAATTTTTCATTTTTCATAAGTCTCCTTTCATAGTAAGCGGAAAATCTTTTGGACTATTTGGACAAAACAAGCCATTATAACATATTATATAATATATTGTGTTAGATTGCGATGTGTATTTTTCATTACTTTCTGTATACATTTTATAAAAGACTATTCAAGAAAACAATAAGCAGATATCTCGATTTAAATGAAAGTAATCTTTAGTTGCAGGCCTAAACATAAGCAGACCTATATTTAGAAATTCTGTGACTCACAACAACAACTAGCACCTACACAATAAAAGACATGAGAGTAAAGTTATTGTTCTCTCTCAACTACCTTCAGCACAGTGAGCCTCAGGCTTTCCGCAGTCTGCTACAGGGAAAACCGTTCCAAAGCTCTTCAGTCTGTCACTGTTTGCGTAAAAGGACACTACCCACTCACTGTCACAGTGAGTCAGTCATTAATAATGTGGTTTCTTACACCAGTGCACAAAAACAGGTTGGTCTTGTCAAGCCTATGACAGTAGTTGGTTCTCTCAGAGCTTCTTGCTATGACCAAAGTGCAAGTGCCACTGTACTAGTAAATGCGTATTCTGAGCAAGTACTGCATGGCAGGATTGTTTACTATGTACTGGACTGTGATTCCTGTAGTACAGCAACCCTACTCCATATGAAATAAACTATTCCGATGATAATCTGCGTGTTTATTTTATTGATTTGATCAGATATAAAAAATGTAAAAAAATTAAAAAATTTAAAAACCCATTCTCAAACACATCTGACATTAATAATCCAGAGTAAGAAACACACACGGACCTAAAACCTCCCAGCTTCACTAACCGCAGCTGCAACAGCCACCAGTCACTGACATGATCCCCGACAGTGTCAGCGTCCGGACAGGTGTGTTTATACTAAGTAGTTACACGTGAATAAAGCTATCCTCTACAGGCCACTTCCTATTAAGAATACGCGACATGAAAACTCATCAAATACGAGAAAGGAAAACAAAGTTTGATCTCACCGTCGGCATGAGATGGTTGTAGTTTTTGTTTCGGAGCGCAGGAAAAGAGGCTAACCCACTATCATTTACACTTTTTAGGGCGTGTCTATGACGTCCACTTCCTCACGTTACTTTTGCTCTCGGACACGGAGCATTTCGGGACTGGGAGTTTGAAAATAATCCAGGTGCCTCGGCGGAGGAGTGGCCTCTCACTCTTTGTCACTACATTACCCCAAATGCACCGCTCTGTTTACGCACGCGTTTTAGAATACCTTTTTAAACTGAGCGATACCTCCAGTTTCGACAGGAGGCTGAGTTCACTGATAAGCAAGGCTGCAACAACAAAAAAAAAAAAAAGACACACGTGCACACACTAGTTCGAGGTTACTTATTGAACGAGGAGACGAACAACACACTAGGTTTATCAACCAAGTTAGCCTAAAGATATTATTAAATATATTTGCACTTTACAGCTTGTAAGGTCCATACAGTATATTGGGAGACGTTGGCAGTAAAAGCAGGTGCTTGTATGCTTGTTGCAGTATATTAATAAGCCATACATAACTAAATAAGTGTCATAACAGTAGGCCTATTTCTTCTTATTGCTTGGTCATTCATTTGAGTGTTATTTCAGTAACGGGAGAAAGTCGAGTGTTGCTTAATTTCACTGTTTGTTATTATCACTGCTGTTTTGAGTGATTTTCTAGATCAAAGCCAAAATGAACAGAGTTTAATCTCCTCAAGGACACGAGTCATGTTATCTCACTGTACAGCTTGTGCTCTGATGAATGCCTGAAAATATCACTAATGGACACTTGTATCACATTTGATCTTTATAGGAATAATACAAGAAACCACTATTTCAGCTCTTTACAAGCTTTGCAGTTGCAGGCCAAAGTGTATGAAAAGTAATAACTTCAAATACCTCTTTGGGGGGGAGCCTACTGTTTGTTTTACAACTGTTATCTTTGTTGATGAATATCAATGCTGAAGTTTTTAAATGTTCTGTCAGAGCTGTTGTGATCTTTGGACGCAGGCCCTGGCATCCAAGATCTAGAAGAATGCAACTAAGCCCTCTTGAGTAGATTATGATTTTGTTATGAAGCTGAAGTGGTCAGTGGCTGCAGCAGCCTGGACTTCATGACTAATTAACATCCCCCTACTATAGAAGTGAAAGTATTTTGTAAAAGATGTGATTGAGCATTGAATGTCAAAATGTGTCCATGTGTAGCTAAGTGTCTCACTGTTTTTAAATCGCTCATTATGATCCCGAGCTGTGCATGAGGTTGGTGTGAACTGGTTGAATATGAAACAAAACAGACACACTCTGCATACCTCCCACATTCCACCAGAAGATTGTTGCAATCATTTTATTATCAGTTGACTGTTTGAAAGATCTTGACTCAAACACAGAATTGTGTGTTAGCAGTATTTTACACACAAGTAGCTAAGCAAATTAATGTATTGGAGTATGTACATTATGATGATTTTGATACATGAACAACAAGCTATTGTCCTTTTAATTAATCTTGAAGAATGCTGTGTTTCCTGTTGATATTATTAATAGATTAACCAGAACATTTCTTAAGAAACGGCTCATTATAGTATAATGTGGATGCAAATAATAACTTTCTACTTCTTATATAGCCTTATATTTACACCTTGGGGAAATATTTTTTTGTCAGAAAGTACTTTTTTTTAAAAGTTTGTTTCCCGACAGAAAAATAGATTTGAAGATCATTTTGTGTGTTTTTCTTTTTCACAAAAAGAAGAACTATTAAGTTATTTTTCCAAAGTCCACATACAGATATAATGCCATTACTTTTTAATTCACAACTGTGGAACTTCCTGTGCCATTTCCAATTCAGGAAAAGATTCAACAAAGCCTGCTAAACTCTGTTCTCACATAGAAACAGCTTTATAGATTTGAATGAATCAAATTTGGGTGATTTCACCGAGTTGATGATTAACATGAAAGAAGTGTTCAACCTGCTGTGCTAACCCATTTTTACACCCTGGGTAATGAAATGCATGTCATTCACATGTCATCCAGTTAAAGAATAAGACAAACTGAATGTAAGGCTCAAATTTAGAAATGGTAAAACATGCATGTCTGTGCCACTTGGTGGAGCCATTTCTCCACCATTCATTTGAAAAGATTTATGTGTTTTTTTTCTAAAACCAGAGACGATGTCTTATCTGTTTTTGTTCTGGATTTTCACCAATCCAACATGCCAGAAACTATCTGCTAACACCAAACTAAAAGCAGTGATTCCGAAAGAAATGCTAGCAATCATGACTGGTTATTTTAAAAGGCCTAAATAAAGCTTTTATCACCTTCATCTTGAGTGGAGCACTTTGTTGTCATAATCTTTACAAACATAATCAGGATGGGCCTCGTAGAGAACCATGGCTGAATGTAACGTGATCATGTGTTTTAATCGTGCTTATTGTGGCTTAGTGTGAGTTTCAGCAGCCGCAAAGACTTTGAGGTGATTTACCCTGTTATCACAAGAGAAAATACATGTTCTCTCTTACATTGACGGTGTTCCCTCACACGTTTGTTTTCAGGTAGAAAAAGTAGTTCAATTTGATGCTGTATTTATTTTTATAGACACTGATGTGATGCAGTCAATATATCGGACCATCAACGGAGCTCAGTGGGCTTCAGTCTGCAGGTATTCCGCTCAGCAATCAGGCAGGTGAAACGCCACCTGTGACGTAAATGAATCTAAAATGTCGAAAGCATTGTATAAGGGCACCGCTGTCAGCGTTGCAGCAATTACTGTTAATTATTTTGACTAACCTCTTAGCCTTGTCAAATTGCCTTTCCCGGGAGATTGGTTGGTTTGATGACAATGACAGTGCGGTTGGTGGTTTTAACCACAAAATTGGCCACAGATGCATCATCAGTGAGAGGTGTTACCACAACACTGATTTGCCGGTGGAGCAAGAAAACCCAATGCATCTCGTCGTACCAATAGTAGCTGGAATTACCGTGAAGCCTCAGTCCAGACTTCCACGACCTCAAAATCGGTGAAATGTACACATTTCTATCATCCAGTGTAGGATGATGTTGTTTCTCTTTCCTGTTTTCTAGGTGACTGCTGGATCGAAGCTGGGTTTGGCTGCCAACACACTGCCTGCTCTGACCCAAGCTGTTATTGAGGCCTTCATCCAGAGTTGGCAGCTCACCTTCCTCATTATGGCATGTGTGGGCTTCCTCTCCGAGGCCAACTTAATTCAAATGAGGGCAGCGGCGGGACACTCCTTAGACGACCGGGTGAGGCCGCAACAGTCTGGGAAGGTGTTGATAACATGACAACACAGAGCCATGCACTCTGACACATTAGGCCACATTTACTGTTCATAATTAATGATTACTTTTTGACTCTTTATATTTAAATCATCTGTTGACATCAAGGGTCAAGGCTGTTTTTTTGTGTTTTTTGTTTTTTTTTACAGAAAATTAGGTCTTCTCTCAAATGTTCAAGGCCAGTTTGAGTCAAATATATCAGTGAATGATGTATCGCACATTTTGATAAAAAGTTTGTGGGAGTACATTGTTGAATTAATCTAACGTCTTCCAGTCCAGGTTAATATCTGTTCATGAAATATATTTTCCAGTGTTGAAACTACCAACTACTTTGCCAGTAATGTAGTCTTGTCTGGAATTTGAAAAAGTTTTTTCCTTAAGACTAAATCTTGAATAAACCAGAATGAAATAAACAAAAAACCTAATACGTCAAACCTTATGCTGAAGCGCAAACTTGACTACATAACCAGGAATTCATATTTTCCCATGGTCCTTTTTTTTTTTTAATGTGAATATATTTGCTGCCTTGAGTGGTGAACAGCCTTTCTCTCATGTATCTGACTTAACTGAAGAAAAATCAGGAACTGAAAACCTGAACTACATCTTGTCGCAAACGGAGTTGGAACACAAACAAAATAAGCCTGTAAGTATACATGGCACCTAACAATCTCTCGCTGCAATTACTTTTTGTTTTGTAAATATGAAAACATATGTAATTCAAGGGTTTAGTGTAGTGTGTGACTGTGCTGCAAGCCTTAAATGTCTCTATAACACACTCTGTAATGCCAGAGTGCTACAGTGACCCAGCAAAGGCAGAATTTCTTCTGTCAAAGTCCATCTCCACCTCTATTTCAGTTTCTTGGTATCCACTGAACTTAGCTTGGTTCCCCTTTTAACTTTGACCTTATTGTCTCCTGCACCATCGCAGAAAAAGTAGAAACTGAGTAGAGGAGGCAGGAGAAGACTTCATCCCCCCGAGTATGTACGTATATGTCTCTTAACTTTTACATTTTAGTGTGTGTGTAAGAAGATATAATTATGAAAGAACGAGAGCAATAAAAACAAAAAAAAAAACTAAACTAAATGTTCACTATCATTATGGACTTTTCGTTTCTCAGAAATCCCAACAAAACATTTGGAGAGTGTGTGGGTGACTGAAACCGGGAATATCTGTCGCTAATGTATGCAACAAAATGAGGCATCCTCTGTATTGGAGAGCGAGACCTGTAAGTGCTTTAACTTTAATTTGCTTATTATTTGAAACATTTTGAAAGCTTTATCAGAGACACCTGAGTACATTAAGTTCTAATGAGCTTCTATCACCAGATTGCGCTTCAGCCCTGACTGACTCGCATCTAATCCAGACCTACAGGCCCTGTGGTCATTTCATATTGTCCTTATCAATGTACATGCCTCATGATGTGGAAAAGAGACATCATGGATAATCACAAGCGTTTATCTGAGCAGTTGAATTAGCTGTTTTAAGATGCTGTTGGTTGAGCGTGTAGTCGCTAGATGGCGCTAAAGAGCTGCGCATTGAAAGCAGTCTAACAGAAGTTTTAGTTTGCCTTTCAACGGTAAGCCCAAGAGACAGAAAAACACAATACTTAACCAAAAACATAGAAGAAGAATTAGAAGGGCTGATATTGTCCATGCTTATCGTTTTTGTTACACAGTTTAGAGGATGAGTTGAAAGTCTGTGCACACTGTCATGTGAATTTAGGTGCCTACATTTGATGCTAAATCCCTGTAAACAAGAAATAAAAAATGTAAATAGGAAAAATCTCTATCAAGGGTAAGTGACAGAAAATACAAAATACAAGCTGCTTGCTTAAATGAAAAAAAGGCCTAATTGTGTGACCTCACACAGGTATTTAAGTCCAAATATAGGCTACATTATTACAAATGTTTTTTTTTTTAAATAGCAAATAAAGAAAAATGCATTGTTCATAAATAAATAAAATTAGTTGTCGTTTGTGAAAGCCAATACTGATCATTTTGAATTTTAGTTATTGACAAGTGATTTAGTCTAACTTGAGATCAAGTCAAATTAAGCCCAACCCTAAAACAAGACTCTTCTACACAGAATGATCTTTTACTAAATTGTATTACACTATTTAAATATTTACAGACTACTGTCGATAATGTAAACATGTATCTGTGAACTCTAAATCTACTGCGCATTTATTACCAACACAATTTGGAATCAACAAAATGTGTGCGCTTTGGAGGAATGTCCGTCGACCAAGGAAGTTTGATTACAATGAAAAGAACAACCCTAAATTAATACTTTTAGAATTTGGGAAAGAAATGTCAATTACAACCAAAAAGAGAATTGACGGTACGTCAGCTGGAAATAAAGTAAATCACGTGCAATTTATAATACAATTATTAAATAGTAATAAAGTGGTGGGTTAACATAATTATAGTGTTTGACCTGTGCTGACTTCGGCCTCAGAAGTTTGAAGTTTTATTTTCACGCCCTACAGAAACACTGACATAGACCATGAATTGTGCCCGACTGTTTTTTTTCTTCTTTTTTTCCTTTTAAGCAGAAGCTCCATTTAATTGTTATAATTTTATTATTGAAAGGTAAAATCATTTCTGGGTGAGGCCTCGATCTTGTTGCAGGCCCCTTTAACACCCTGGCCCGAAAAAGGTGAAACAAAACCCACCAGCTGTAGGGAGGTTAAGAAACGCAAAACCTGCTATTTCATTAATGATTTAAATACATTCTAGGCAATATAATAATTTAAAACGTTCTGGTCTGCCGTTCAAAAGTAGATTTTATCGACTCGACAATCAAACAAACTTAGAGTCGATCAACTGCTTCTGAATTCATACTGACTTTATTGAGTGGCTTACATAAAAAGCCATTCTCGGAGGGAAAAAAATATCATTGTAAAATTAAAATCACTTTACAACATGCTTACTTAAATTAAATGAGTGGGTAAACAGTAAATGATTTCAAAACCTTACAAATAAATTCAAAGTGCGCCTAATGATAGACTCCTAAATACAAGAAAACTCGAGGTTAAATATAACTCCCCACAGTACATTTCATATCATGTCAAAGAAAAATCCAAGTACATTTCCGTATATTTTCAAATATTTACTAGAGTCCATATACAACTAGAAATACCTATACAAAATCGTCTCCTGGACAAATACATTACTCACCTTTACATTGGGCTGTAATTATTCTAACCTACATTTCTCATTATGTACAACACATTTTGCAGCGCAGTGTAAGTAACCTCGCCTGGCCTACTTACAAACGTGACGCACATACTGTTGAATAGCAATATGTGATATAAACCTATAACTGCTCCTCCATTATCAAACGCTTGATAGGATCAGACAGATAAAACGAAACTATCCCATCCCGAATCTTACCACACTCTACAGGTATTTGTTCCTACCGAGCAGTCCATCCACAGGGAGAAAAATGAACAATTTCTCCTGCTCGATAATAAAGTGCCAGAGTTTGGTTTTGAACAATATGTATGACAGTAGTAGCACAACTTTGCAGGCCTACATTTTTCACAGCAGTGTTCATAGATGTTGCTTATCCTATCCTGGGAAATAAAACATCAAATAATTCAGGATCGGATGCAAAAAAGAAAAAAGTTTGAGTTGTGCCCTGTTCCAGTGTGAACCACAATAACTTGATTACACGTTCACACCGTAGATGTATTAATGAGAAGTTTCTGATGGTACAGCTATGAAATTATGTAATTAGTAGTCTTAAACACTTGGAAAAAGTCAAAGAAACGTATAGGCCTATTTTCTCATTAAATGACAACACTCAATATGAAGCATTTCGCATACACCAAAGTATGTCCACTTCCGTGTCTTCTCGGACAATTCCGTCACAACACTTTGTTGTTTTACAGTTTTGACTTCACTGAGGGGAGTTTTAGAGACCGTTCATGCCTACTCCCTGGGTGGACTCAGGTGGGTGCAACAGGTCGGGGGAATGGCACGGAGGGCTTCCCGGCGCGCTGTGCTCGCTGTCGGTATCACTCCCCCTCTTTCCTCCGCTGCCCCCGGAGCCAGAGCCGGCGGATCCTCCGGCGCTGTGAGTTTTTACATGTTTACTCAGGTGATCGCTACGCATAAATCTCTTGTTGCACACCGGGCAGGCGAATCTTTTCTCCCCGGTGTGTGTGCGTAAATGTCGCTGGAGCTCGTCAGAGCGCGTGAACCTCTTCCCGCAAAAGAGCCAGTTGCACACAAACGGCCTCTCGCCGGTGTGCCACCTCAAATGCGCCTTTAGGTGCGACGTTTTCCCGTAAACCTTCCCACAGCCGGGGATGTGACAGCTGTGGAGGCCTTTTCTCCGGAGGCTGGCGCCCGCCGGTCCCAGTCTCTCCGCCTCCTGGCAGTTTGGACAGTCGCAGGTGGCTCTGCCTGAGTACCGCCGGGCAGATGACCTCGGAGACCCCGCTAAAGATGCAGGTGGGCCCCCGGAGAGCATAGTCCCCCCGGCCCCGGCTAACGGAGAGGGGCTTGTGTCCGGATAAGATGATAACACCGGCTTGAAACCGTCCATCAGGTGCTGGCCGGGTGTCAACAGGTGTGGAGAGGGACTTGTACTGAAAGCAGAGTGACTTAAACTCGAGTAATCAGAATTATATCCGCCCAGAGGAGAGTGCAAGGAGGTCTGGAGTCCACCGGAATGTAAGGACGTTTGTAGTGCTGCTCCATTAGGGTTTTGAACATCAATCCATCCCGTTCCCACATCCCACCACGCAGAGGCTCCGGTGGTCCCGACCTCTCCTGTGGGGATACCGGGATGAGACGATTTGAACCAGGACTCGTAGGGATGCGCCACGCTCATCCTCGGGTAGATGCCCTGCAAACTGTCCACTGAGGTGTGCACCTTCGAGATGAAAACCGGCTGGTGGCTGGTTTCTTGAGAGCTGCCCGAAACGGACGCTTGGAAAACAGAATAATCGTTTCCAAAGTGTGAACCGGATGAGGCACCAGACGTGAGGGAAAAAGCACTGGATCCGCTGGAGTTGTTGGTGCAGAAAGAGTCCGAGATGCCGGATCCATTGCGGGACACCCCGAAGCCGGACAGACCGGATCCGAGGCTGCAGCTGCTCGCAGCAGCTCTTTTCCACGGGTGGAAGCCTTTTCCAAATGACGAGGAATTATCCGAAATTGTCGACGGTGAAGGGCTCGGACTCCCTATTTTGTTGCATGTTGCAGCTAACATGGCTAAAGGAGTCGATCCTAATCTCGGCTCCTCCTGAAAGGACAAGACAAGCTGTGAGTGACTGATCAGTCCAACAAGTTTAACAGGTTAATTACACACGTCTCCAACCAGTATTTCAGCTCGAAAGACGAGGGTAAGTTAGTAAACTGTTTAATGTCTCATAACACCGTTGGTTTACTTTTCTTTTCTCTTTTTTTTTTTTTTTTTTTTTGTTTTTTTTTAAAGTTTTGAAATCATTACAGTAGAGTATTATCACTTCCTACCTGGACGAACAGAAAGCAGACAACTGAAATGAGACGCCGAGCGCTTACAAATGCATGCCAAACGGGACACCAAGGAAAACATGCGGCTTTTTGAGCACCGGGTCAAAACTTCTATCCCGTCTACAGAGCCTCGGCTTTCTCACGCGAACCGCTTGCTGAAAATATAACCAACGCACTGCCTTTGCTGCTACTTTGCGGCTGCTGTAAGTTTAATCCCCCTCCGCCGGACAATGACAAGAACTAATTAAACCAGTAAGAAAGTCCTTTCGACTCACCCCTAGAAGTGAAGTAGCCATCACACAAAAACACTGCCCTCCTCAGAGGATCTTTTTATATTTATGAATCAGAGCACTGTTTTTTTAGAGGTGTGCAATACAATGATGCGTTCCGCCCATTCTTCCTCAATTGTAGGCTCCTCTCCGGCTTTGAAGTGCCGCTGTGACACGGGCGACCAATCAGCGGCTCCGTCCCGCCGCACTGCCACATACTACCGTGAGGTCATCAATAGAGCACCTCAGACAGCTCTCCACCCTCCTCCACCCCCACCGCCCCCTCCATAATAAAAGACAGCGGAAGGAAGGTAAAGTTAAATGAGAGTGAATTAGGAAGGAGGAATTAGGGGGCCACTTATTGAAAATTTACAGAACATCACGTTCCATAAATTTAAAGAAAGCGGGACGATGACCTGTGCGTCGTGATGTCGCTGGCGGCAAATGCAAGTAGTTCGTAGACTATGACCACACCACCCGGAAAAAAAAAAAAAAAAACACACACACAAAAGAGAAAACAGCCACCATAAAACTGTAGATGGAAAAAAAAAATCTTTCATTTTTAAGTTCTTTTTCCTGTTTTCAAATGACTTAAATGTTCCTTACTGTTCTGAAATAAACTCGGTTCGAAAAGTTTCTTGTCAACTCTTTTCCCCCGGATTCAAACAATGGTAAAACTTTAAGTGGGTCAACCTCACTTCATCGTGCGCATACGTGTGCATTTACTTCAGTGCTGCACCTTTTATCCTTTTAAGATTCTCAGGTGTTTTATTTTATAAAAGCCTCCCTTGTTTTTTTTCCCATCTTCCTCATATTAGAAACGTATTCTGGCTCTGGCATAAATCACCACGCGGGATTTTGCACGTTTTAACTTCTTAAGAGTTAATATACACAAACTATTAAACAAGATATAAAGGCTGCATTGTTCTGGTCGTGGATCTACACCGTCTCAAACTTTCACATTACTGTAATTGCGTTCAATTATCTTAACCGTTTTGATTAAAACTGGTAGATGGTGCATTCCGGTGGAGGATTATTCATTTTATTTTTATTAGTCTAAAACAACAGAAGATGAAGAAGATGATGAGGGGTCGATGTAGTTGACTTTAGAGCATTTTCAGCATCAAAATGACTAAATAAAAAAATTAAAAAGTAAAATTTCTCAGGATGGTTTATTGGCAATATAGAGACTTCGTGCCGCAGGTTAACTGAGATTATTTATGAAAGTAAGTGATTGCACTCTGTGTCAGAGTGAAAATAAAATGATAAGCTGGTTATATTGAATAGGTTTATCACTTTGCCCACTGACATTCAGTTAAATCTACGGAGGAAGCTCCTGTTACATAATAAGAACTTGTAGGCAAAACGTGTGTTGAACCCTGGGACTCTCTGTGGGCGCTATTAGCATGCAGTGCGCACTGGGAGCATACATTTCATTTGAATTTCAAATTTAATAACGCAGGAGGTTTTTAATCATCCGCAGTTTTATTTGTTTGATATTAACATGCTTATTGACCGGGTCTGTTGACCAGCTTGGTCATTACAGGACAGGGAAAAGTTAATTAAAACGACCAGGGATTATTCATCACATCATCTGCCTAACCCATGTCGCTTCCTTTATTACACAGCGTGATAGATGGACTATCTGATTAATTCTTGTGTTTCTAGGATTGGACAACAGCTTTTTGGATTAATTTACACCGCTCTACCTTTCAGGTTTAAAAAATTGAAGGAGCTAAAACTAAAACAGCCAACATTATTCATAACGTATGAAAACAGTATAAAAACAAACTAACACCGAAACAGATGCAGTAACGTTGTAGGCTACTTGCGGTTATTTTAATAATAATTATTGCAGCACATGTGTTATTTAGTTGCCAATATTCAGCAATATAAAGAGACATTTTTTTTTTAAATGCCATGACATTTATTTAAATTGATCATTCAAAATCTATTTTTACTTTAAAAAAAAAAAAAAAAAAAAAAAAACTTAATGTGTGTGTGTGCGCTTGTTCTCAAACTAACGCGTTAAGTGTCGATTTAATTATTTTAGTGGAAACGAGAAATCACGATAAGCCGTTTTAAAATTATATGAAAACAAGGACATATTTTTTTGGATAATCGGAAAAACACAAACGCACACATTCACTTGGCTTATTGATGTTGGGGATAAGAAAGAACTTGCATCGATCTGTGTTCTGCTCATTCATTATTTTATTTCCATCAAAACTAACCAACCACACACACTATCGAAAATCATAGCGCGCTGTGGACATTATGTAACAGCGTTTAAAGGCGAGTAAAATGTGACAAAGTAATGACGAGAATAAAACCTACATACCGTGCTCCTCCGTTCCGCGGTGCATTGATTGACCCTCGACGTTTGCTCTCAGCAGAGTAAAACACAACATCTCCTGCTGCCGGTGTGACTGTGCACCATGCCAGATAAATGTTACACTGGCAATTCAATTAGGAATAACTTGGAAAATATCCACCGACCCCTGTTTCCCCCACATGCACCCAAACTCCTAACAGGTATATAAACATACAAGCATTATTTGTGCATATAAATCGAGTTTATATTTCAGCATACAACGATTAAACACCTGTGATCAAACTGGTTTTCCCCCTTTCCTCTTCCTCCTAGAGGGGATGGTCATTCAGAATATTATGCGCAATAGTGATTTTACGCGTTTGGAGAGCAAGGTATGGGCTTCAGCTACAGGGGACATGTTGGCCTCTGGTGACAAATTACTAAGCGATCATACCAGCAAGACTGATGTCAGAGGTCAGTGTGATAACTGCTCGACAGGAAACGTCTTGCTGCTGAAGCTACAGAGGTACAAGATATATTTAATCCACCTGCACTTCAACATGTGATTGTCTAAGTTATTCTTAACGCACTACCTCTCCAAAAAAAAAACAAAAAAAAAAAAAAAAAAAAAAAAAACTCTTTTGTTGCCTGTTGCAGCTAGATGGGTCGGTCCTAGTTCATTTGGTGTGCACAGGTTGTTCTTATCGCACGGCTGTAACTGTAAGCCGCATTGAACAGATGTCCCCATTGAAGGCTTTCTTCTCCTACACACATGGGCTATATTACCATCATGAAATCAAACTCAAAACCTGTCCCTTTCGCCACCATAATGCTCGAGTTATTCTGGTCCGCTGAGCACGAACAAAGTGTGTTCAATATTGCGTGCTCCAGAATCACCCCGACTAGAGAACCGGGAGAAAAGAGTCAAGCCCGAGATGTAGAAATATACTTTAATGTGAAGATTTACAAAGCAACCCGGTAATCTGAAGGTCTTCCCTTTTTTCCAAAAAAAGATTTTTCTTTAAGAAAATAGGAGGTAATCACTTGTGGCTTTCACCAGCAATTAGAAGACCGCTGTTCAGGGTGCATATACTTTATTACCCACAGTAATACACATGAGTTATTTAAAAATATATATCTATACATCTATATATAGATATATAGAATAGATGTGTGTGTGTGTGTGTGTGTATATATATATATATATATATATATATATTTAGGGTACATTATTAAAACTCTGGTAATAACTCATAACAATTAAACAGATTACTATGAAGTAAATTCAGTACACTGGTATTATATTAGGGTGTATAATTAGATAGATAGATGTGACTTTTCTTGTTGGTGCATCACAACATTGTTACTGTCCTAACAGACAGTGTATGCAGTAAAGTATGCAGAGCAGAGAGTAAGAGAGCAGGGTCTGTTGGTTGCTGTTTTCTCTGTTCACCAGGAGGTTGGAAAGAGCAGATGTCCGTCTGCACTGTGAGCTGCCAAGTGGGTCCGAAGCGGGGCGGCCACAGACACAAGGGCCCAAATGGTGTGACAAAAGATGTGCAGGAAGCCCCTCTCCGCCTGGGTGAGCCACAGAGAGGGTCTCCCCTCTCTGCCAGCCTGCATGGACACTCGCAACACGAGCCAGAGTGGTGGCAGCAAAGCCATGTGTTGCCGGCTGGGATGCATGGTACTCCAACACTCATAGGCACACAAACATAAACACGCATGCATATGCAGGAATGTGCAAATACAGGCCAATCCTATATCCTCCACTGCCATCAGTGCACACCTGCACACGTCAGCCTAAAGCCTACACACATTAATGCTATTTTCTAAAACCTTCATATAGATGTAGCAAGTCAGCTATTTTCACGGTCACCTTTATCTTTTAAATGAGCTGCCGACAATGACGCAAAATGTGGGGACATGAATATTAATGATGTAAATGAAGCAGAAAAAATAGTAAACAGAGATAAATAACCATATCTATCTATCATCTTATCTAACTTCGAGACAGTGTGCCATTTTTTTTTTCTTTTTTGAGGTCATGAAATGTGGGTGAAGAGGCCCTGAAAGTGTTCGAAGCACAGGTGTGCAGCATGGCCTGTGCTGAAGGGGTGCACTGAACCATAAACAATGATATAAATGTCTGGCAAATAAAATGGCTAGTTAACAATCTTTTGACTGCTCTAACCTCTGAGCCTTTGTCGGGTATCGATCAGGCAGCTGTTCCTGGCTTTGTCTGGCAGGACGGGAGCATCTGGTTCTTCTTGGGATGAATGGAGAGGGCCGCCAAAAAACTTTCTTCTGCCTTTCAAGTTGTGTCTGTCGGGAGCAAAAAATCAAAACAACAAGCTGTTCGTCACCTCCCGTAGGTCAGAATATATATATTTATTGCATTCACATAAAATCAAATCATAAAATGAGCTCTTCAGGCTGTTTCAAAGCTTTGATTTAAAGTTGCTTGTTATACTTAACAACCCCGGCACTGGCTTCTTTGTTCACAGTCACGTTATTGGTTTACGTGGAAACCATGGAAATAGTCATTTGGATGGGCATAATTTGCCCTCTATATTAAGATAATTGTATGTTAAATAACGAATGTCCTCATATTTGCAGTGGGTGTCATATGGGTCTTGTCACGCAAATATGTCAAGACAGGGTGCTAATGATCCGCGTCAGCGCCTGTCAGTCAGAGGACGCCTGGCGGCACGTCATGGACATTCTCTGCTCTGAACTTTATAGTTCAGGTTATACGGCTGCCTCCTGCTACTGTTAAAGCCCAACGCAATCTAGCTCTTCTCTCATCAAAAGTCTGTCTGCTTATTATCAAAATAAAATGAGTTGAATAAATAATTTGGGCATTTGTTGGATAGCGTCGTTGGATGTTATCATCTGTATTTCCAAGGCCACTACAGGCTGTTTATGATAAACAGAGATAACAGTGTATTTTGCTACCATTTGGCTCGACTGCTACGTCTATAGGCCACGAGGTCTTCTTATTGACTTTCACTGAGCCCAACATTGCACTTTGTCAGTGTGAGCGGCAGTCTAAGAGACAGGCGGGCGAGGCAGTCATACAAAGTGAAGTACTTAGGATTAGCCCTCGCTCTTCAAGTTTCAGTAATTATCCTCCTGGAGGCATTCTTGCTGTGTTGGATAATAATGGAAGTCCGGGTGTACGCCTGTCACCTCTCAAGTGTGGGTGGAGGAAGCCAACGAGAGGCGCAGGACAGAGAAATGTTTGCTTTTCTGTTATGTCATCCGAGGAGCACAAGAGTAAGGCAAACCTGCATTGTTTCCTGAGGCGCACAAACACACCGATTTTTCTTCTGCTTAACATGTGACACACAACTTGGAATCTTTAATGGCTGTGGATGTGATAATGAAACATGTTCTCCAAAGGTGATATTGTGTTCTGAGATCAAGTGTAATTACCATGTGTCAGGCGTGTGTTTTTGATGAACAAATCAGTTAAAACACAGTTGCAATATTTGTTGACAGTGAGTATCATCGGATTGGCGTTGATTACATTTGCAAGCTGCACAAATATATGAACCCTTTTCTCCATCTCTTGTCAGATATTCACACTGGAAGATTTATTTTTTCCGCCACTCCTGTCGTGTTGTTTCAGTTTATTTATCAAATTATCCTTAAAGTTTGTATTCAAGTGCATGTGGGAATATTAGAAAGGCACTTTTATCCAGCAGAGAAAACACAATGCTTTAATTAAGAGTCAGTCCGATTTCCCAGAGGGGAGATTGTCTTCTTCCATTAACTTAGTTTATCATATAATAAAGAGGTTGCCTTGTCCTTCTCTACCCAGACAATTGGTTTTAATCAGCCAGCAGGCCTTTCATGGCTGATAATTTATGCTAAATTGACAAGGGTGGAGGATATCACAGAAAATCATTATGACAGGGCTCAGGTCACTGCCTGTCACCATCTTGTTTTATCCTGTCCATTGATCTCACGGACAACAACAAAATTCAGAAATAAATGTGATGGAAATATTAGCTTGAGACACCGCTCACCTCACGTCTTCAAAACAATGATTTAGAATATATTTTATTCATTGTGTGAAAGTTTTGGGCACAGAGCTGCAGTAGCCATTGGGATTATAGGCTTTTTTTTTTTTTTTTTTTTTAAGTGAAGGGTTATGTTCATTATCTACAGAGTAAACAAAACACTGGAAGGAAGGAAGGAAGTTCCAACTGAAAACGTATCAATATTCCGCTTTTACAATGTGAATTAGTGAAATCAGACGCGCACAAAAAGAATCAACAAGTTATTCGTCTTTGAAAAAGAAAAGGAAAAAAATGCATTCATATCATGTAAAAAGTGAGTTCCTACAATGACAAATGTATGTGTCAAAAAAAAAGCAAACCACAACACACAGCAACAGATTATTCCGGTGATTGCACGGCAGGGACTAAAGATGTCTGTTTCGACTTTGGTTTTTAAGTGCGGTGTGTTTGAAGTGTGAAAGTACAAATTGTGATTTGAAGTAAAGGGGGGGGGGGGGGGGGGGGGTCGTGGGGTGGTGAGGGGGATGAAGAGAGGGAGACGCAGGATGAGCTTGAGGAGGAAGCAGGGACACACTTCTCGCCTTGCAATTTAATCACTGTATACCCAGGGAAGTATTGACAGTTGTCCTGTGGAAGCTATTAAAGTTGCTGTCCAAGGTTAAATGAAATTGCAGTTTATCAAGGCAGCATTGAGAAAATAAGGGAATCTGTTCATGGCTGTTGATTAATGTGGAGCGTGATCAACACAAGGGGTTCATTAAGCTATACATCAACAGGGTAATTTAACATGTCATCGAGCCTGCTGTCGCTCCTCTACACACGGTCTGTGCATTGTGTATGTTCGGCGCATACGTGCGAGTGTTTGTGTGTGGAAATCAAGAACTCTGACCTCACATTTTGAGACGTGATTGTGCCTGTACGCCTTTATGTTTGCATGATCAAAACTTCAAAATCCCTCCTGTTAAACCAAACGGCGCATGTTTCTCCAGAGATCACATGACTCACTTAGGTTGTATGAGGGCATAATATAAACCTAGCACTGATAGATTTTAATTCATGTGCCAGCGTTCAATCAAGTATCCGCCAGAAGGGGAACTCTTGCAGAATCAAGGCACTTTAGTCCAATAATGTTGTGGTTTTAACTCCAATCAGACTACTGTTCATCTCATTAGACCGCTGCTTTGATCACTTGTAGTTGCACAGCAGCTGAGGAGCATACATAGAGGTATGCTAATCAGGCCTGGGACCTGGAGCTGGCTTTTTTTTTTTTTCTTTTTTTTTTTTTTTGCCTAGTGGATTTGTTTACTGGTGGATAATTGATGGTGCTTGAGGGACAGACATGAGTCGGACATGAATCACGAGCGACATGGCTCATGATAAGGAGCGGAAAGTCGCCTGTAATTAAGCCGGGCACTAGAGACCAATTGTTTGTAGAATGATTTGGTCGGGGCTAATTGACACTAATTGTTTAATCAGATTTTCTTCCCCTCCATACTGCAAGCAAGTGTGCTCTACAAGCACCTCAACCAACAAAGCGGTGAAAGAAGCTCTTGATATGAGCTTCTCGATGGGGCTGGCGATGGTCGGAAATCTAGACATCTGTTTGTGACATCTTCTCAAATACAAACTGTCACGTTTAGCCGTGTGCCCCAGTAACTACAAGAAATGCGCGTAACCTTGTATTTCACCGTGGTGTTCGACTCTTTCTTTATGTATCATTTATCCCTTCATATAAGAATTAGTGTTATAATGCCACCCAAAAGTATGTTTGGACGAATGGCAGTTGATTGTACTTGTGTGCACAGTTACCAGGTGCTGTGTTGTAGTAGATTTATGACATTTGGAAAAGGCTCATAAATTAGCGCAGCAATACCCATGATCCTCCCACACTCGCTACAGGATCTGTCCCGGTTAGTGTACGATTGCACAACAGCTGGATTAGCACGGATTTAATTATAATGTAGAACATTGCACTGGGAAGCCATTTTGGAAGAATGGCAGATAATTGTTTTTTAATACCTGTAATACTTTATGAGTGTGGGTCAGCATCAATGCCACAAAAAAACGGTATGGCTCATTTAATTAAAGTGCGGAGATGACTTGTGATGGCTCTTACACTGGAGGTTTTATTCCGTAATCCCCGATGATGATGTTTACTGTGAAACGAGTCGAGGCAATTTGAGTAATACGTAATGCTCTAAACACAAAAATTTGGAAGTGAGCTGACACCACTGAGGGTACAGCTCTTTTGGTGTTCAGCTCTTAAAAATCCAACTGAGATGTTAATTTTACATAAGACTGTCCTCTCTGCGCCCGAAAAAAAGTGCTTGATTTTATGTTGACACGCAAATCATGTTCTTAATGTATGCTACGCTAATTCAGTGCTGCTTTTTCCACAATGTTTTTACACTCACTCTGATTATCGAATACATTCAAGAAATAAACGGTGGTTCTCAAGAAACACACAGTAAAGTATATGCGCACTTTATGTCAGTAAAGACATATTATAAGCTGAGGCTGCGGCACATGCGAGGAGCTGTTTTACTAAGATTAAATGATGAAGCGGAGCAGATAATTAGAGACAAGTCTTCCTTCTCTATTTGATTAAATCCAGCAAGTCTGAGTAACGAGCTGGTGATGGGTGGAGCTGAACACATGAACATGAGATCTAACATCATTACATTTAACGGCAATTAAACCTGTAGCTTTTTTAATTAACACAAACTATGATGGGAAATTAATGGTTATTACTCGGGGGCCAGCAGAGGGGAACATTGGATACTCCCTCACCTAATGTAAACCACACTGAGCAACTGTGAAAAAATACCCCCAGACTGTCCTGAGAGGTTCACATACAGCTGGTCGTGATGCTTACTTAGTGGTATGGATTTATTACAATATTCATCCCAATTTGTAAGATTCGGTACAAATGACAAAGAAAACCCATCGATTGTTTGATCGCACGTTGTAGTTTCACAGCGTGCAGGGAATGATTATTAAAGGATCAGTTCACCGAAATGACAGAAAAACAACAACAACATTACATCACATTCCCCAATTGTGTCTTCCCATGCAGATAGTTTTGGTTTATTTGAATTTTTAAATATCCATCTGTGGGATTTCAGCAGCCACTCCAACATGATGGAGGTGAATGGAATTGTTATTTGTGGTTCTCACAGCATTAGGAAAAGTATACGGTTAAATATTTAACAGGAACCTACCCAACAGTATATGAAGCAGTTAAAAAGTGCTGCTCATACTGTGTATACATACATCAATGAATATGATCCAATAATATAATGATATAATGCTGACATGGGTCATCACAACTGCATCACAAGTACTTTTACTTTTGGTACTTTGTATGTACTTTTTACAAATACTTCTAGGCCTTTTACTTAAAGTTACAATCTCCAAGATCTCAGCTGTATTCTTGTTGGCAGCATCGTAGCAATAAGCGGTAATTGCAGGTGGGTCTTTGGATGTCACTTCCAAGAGATCCTAACAGTGTGCGCCGCTTGTGAGTTTCCCTGGGAATGTTGCCACAGACACCCAGTTCGTCGTACTGCAAATGCAAGGGCTTCGATCAGGGGGCTTTAGGCTCAATCACCATCGTGTTACCTCATTTGGCGATAGATAGTGACTTAACAGACATTTATTTCAATGAAAATCTTCTATATTATTACTTTTAGGTTTTTGGGTATTTTTGCAAAAACTTCTATACCTTTTACTTAAGTACAGTTTTTATATATTTTTATAATGCGATTCCAACTTGCAACCCAAGTTGGAAACATCCAGGTTGACCGTGTAGGAGAGACTGTAGTATTGTAGTATATAGTATTGTTTTTAGTATTGCACTTATTCACTTTCCAATTAGCATTTATCTTGTCTTCGTCGCTTTTCAATAAAGTTTTCTGATTTATTGTGGAAGGCTGCCTTTACTTTGTGCTAATAATTGGATGCTATTGAAAGGATGAGTTTCATTGATTTTGTGGATGACTGGGAGCATTACTGGCCCAGACCATAGATTGTCAGCAAGGTCTGTGTTGAGCTGGGATCGATGCCGGTGAATCTTCCCCTCTGGTTTTTATTTACTTCTGTCTCCATTGATTGAAACATGCAATAGTTCAGGGGCTATTATCACACTGACGCTAAGTTTCTCTGTCTCCCCATTGAAATAGCTCCCTCTGTTCCTCGGCAATATCTCACTCCAGCAAGTGCTCCCATCTTTCCCTTTCTAACTAATGAGTTAAGAGTATTGCTATGACCTGTAAACATTAATCATGGAGAAAGAGGGAGACAGTGACTAACTGCACCAGCAGGAGAAGGACGAAATGAAATGAAAGTGTACAATAAAAGAAACATCCAGCTTGGTGTTTGTTGGAGGAACTGAAATAAATAATGCCTCAAATGAAGATAATCATGAAATGATTGCTAGTTTGTCGATTTATGGTAAATCATCTCATCTGAGTAGAAAAACTTGAATTGTCTTATCAGTTTAATGGAGGGTGACTAATAATACCCTGAGACTTTGGTTGTATTAAATAGGAGACAAAGAAACTGAAACTTTTTTGTTCATTGGGAATTCAGTGGTGTGCTCTTAATCCAATTTGGTGCTCTTTTGAGTCTGAAAAAAGCCATGAATTTCTATTCAACTGTTAAAATTAAACTTCTTTCAAACGGATAACTTGTGCAATCTGCCTTGTAGTGGCTGCCTTGCTAGATTGTTTCCACAATGCAACATAGAGATGGTCCCGTGTAAGTTGCCCATCCCGTGTTTACATATCTTATTTCCTGACAAGACAGGCAGAAAGGTCAGCGTCCTATCCAACTGGGACTCTCATGATTGAATGTAATCAGTATGTACTTGTTATTCTGAGTGCCAGGCCTTTTCTTTTATTTGCTGGCCCAGAAGTTAATTTCCCTGGTGACCTTTGTGTAATAAAACAGTATTATCTGTTTCTGGAGCCACAACAAGGAAGCAAATTAGCTTCCTCAGCAGTGTTTTGTCACCGAGAAGATCAGTTATAAGTTTATTTGCTTTAATTAGATTAAGGGTGCAGTAAAGGCATGCGTCTGTGTGGGCATCATCCCTTGTCTCCTCACATTATCTGATTGTCCCAGCCAGTGAATTGGACAATGGTTACGCATTTTAATGATTGTTCACTCCACGCAGTCAATGGAGACACTTGCATATATTAGATAAGTGTTTTTTTTTGTTGTCGCATAAAATATCAATCTATGCACTTTCTGACTATAAGCTGGCTTAAAGAAGTATTTTAAATTAACCTGAGCTTATTGCCAATGCTTAGACAAATTGTGCCCACACAGACATTTAAAATGACGTAATCAAGCTGTTGATTTCTCACACTTTTGCACGAACATATGTCACCTGATACTGTGGAATTTGTCTAATCCTTCCCCTACTTTTAGTGGGAGTGACACTTTTCCTTTTAAACTGGATCCTTTTTTTTTCCTTAAGTGCACTCAAACAAGCTCCAATGAACGCCTTACATTTCCTCTTAAATATCACGTACACTTTGTACCAGTACAACTTCATCTACTGCTGCTTATACTTGCAAAAAAACCCAGAGCATTAATATTTTCCTTTTTTTTTTTTTTTTTTTAAACAAATTCCTCTTTTAGATTTAAATATATGATGATAAATAATGGCTTAGAAAGTATTTACATGTTTATTACTTTACTTAGATTTATTTCTAAACAACACTTGCACCTCACATATATATTTGCTGCTTTAAATATATCCAATAGCTGTTGCAGTTTAGACTAAAGGTGAATGTGAGAGGAGAGACTGTGAGCTGTGGAGGCCAAAGTGAATGCAATGCTTTACTGACCCGAGGAATCTCTTTTATTACGGGCTCTTTGTGCCTCTCCCTCCGCTGCTCTGTCAGGCCATTCAGACCCAGTGGCAGCCACCTACATTATATCCTGGATAGGCAGGACATTCATGCCTTTTTAACCCATTGTCCTTCCCCCTGGGGTGAGGGCCCAGAGCGGGATGTGAGAACCCCAGGCTGGGTATTGTGTCCCTTTGCGCTCTTCACACACCCGGCGGGGGACTTCCTTTCTGGTGTCACCGAAACCTGTGTGGTGTAATCCGCAGCTCCCTGCTGAGCAGGATGGGAAGGTTATTAAAAGTGCCTCTAATGTCTCGTTAATAAATCGCTTCCATTTTCCGCTTCATTTCTAAGTAATCGTGTTGGGAGTGTGGATGGGTAGGAATGTGTACCCGTTCCTGTGTTTTCAGTATCAAAGCAGCATAAAAATTAGCATGTCTTTTTTATTGTCAGCTACACATATCACGGCCGCACGAGTACAGATCCATTAGAGATGTGACCCTCACATTAAAGATCAAGTATCTGGACTGCTGTGTGACAGGGTCAACCTACAAGGTGTTGATGCTGCTGTGATTGTCGCAGGAGAGATTTTTAAACAGAGTCCAAGCCTAGAGGTTTCGGGTTAATGGTGTCTTATACTGTGACCCGGTGGATGCTGCGTTTAGGTCTCCTCTGGGGGTAGCTCTATAAAGCCGCAGAGGTCACTTCAGTTAAAGTGCTGCTGTGTTAAGAGGTTAGAGAGCAGAGGTCCCCACAGCGTGGTATCACAAGCACTCTCTATGATGCGTTAAGGATCCTGATGCCTCTGATTGCCACAGTGGGACTTGGAGGTGAGGTTAGGGATGGCTCAGGACTGCTGGGGTAATCCCATTAACTGTGACTCCTGTAGCCCTCTCTCCCAGCGTGTGTGTGTGTGTGTGTGTGTGTGTGTTTTTTAGAAAGAGAACGAAAGAGACAGTGTCTGTCTTTGAGTGTGCAGGGGGTGACCCAAAAGACATTAGCCTGCCCTGGAGGTCAAAGGACAGACGAAATTAAAATACACGTGAATCATTCATCAAATATGAGCGTCTCTCCTGTTCTCAGCGGCCGCTCGGTGTGAGTAATTACCTGTCACAACTAGCGAGCCGTCAAGCTCCAAGTTAGCGATGGCCACATTCACTCATCTTTTCTCTTGGACCACTAACTTATTAAATATCTTCTATTTTCTTCTCACTTCTTTCTTTCAACCTTTATCTCATCGCAAATAAGGGCCTAATTGTACGTGACCAGCTCTCGCATGTTATGTGTCACGCAGTATGTTTCCTTTACGGAGTATTAGTAGTTTTCAAATTGCTTGTTGTTTGACAGTTGGAAGTAGGAGTGCCTCTGTCAATGTGCAGGAGAAGTGAGAGATCCTCTCGAACACAATCAGGTTTGTCAGTTTCATGTGGCGGTGCGCATCTCAGTCATTAGTAAAGGCACAAATAATCACTGACAATAAAATAGTGACATGTCAGACATGCATGCGGCCTGTAAAGACGACGCTTATCATTAGTTAATTGGTATCAATTATCACGTGTCTTAGCTTTAGTTCCACCTCAACTTGCACAAAAATATGTATTGATGTCCTTGACAGCTGCTAAGATGTCACCATCGAGCTGATTTTAACAGCATTGTTAAAGGCTAAAAGATGGTGGCCATTATGTTTTATACACTGCGAGGCTATCTGCATTGCTCCCAGGCAGTCAGTCAATGCGGGACTACGCCTGTAGAAATATAAGTGGGGCAGTTATGGCAAACAAAAAGCTATCAGTGATTCTGAATAGAGAAAAAAATACTGAGGGGGTCATACGTCAATGGCAGGGAGTAGGAGAGTGTTTAGTATTGTCAATAATGGATTCTCTGTTCGAGGGTGGGATATTCACAGGGAAAAGCTTTTGGTGGGCGGGATGTGGTGAGCCAAAGTCATTCATGCAAGAACACTATATCATGTACATACTGATAAAGCAGAGCAAACACGTGATTAAGATCTTCTTTATTCCCTCTGTGAAATTAGGTGAGCTTCTGCTTCTGTTTCTTTAAAAAAAAAAAAAAAAAAATAAAAAATTTTTTTTTTTTTTTTTTTTTTTTACCATTTTAAAGATAGTGATTTTGATTTTTTTTTTTTTTTTGTTTATATCCACCATCAAGTACACCGGTCCAAATCACTTCAAGGGTTACTCAACAACTGGACACAATCACCCACTTTCACTTCAAAGTAACTGCTTGTTGCACTTGAATAAATTCAGGATTTTCTTTTTCTTTAGCCAGTTAATTTAATTAGACTGGTGAAAATGTCTTCAGCTGAAATTGTACAATGTTGTTGTAGAAATTAGATTGTTTATCATGGCACAATAACAATAAAAAAAAAATAAAAGTCCAATGTTTTCAGATATGAGCATCTGTTCTTCTTCAACCAGATTCTTTTTTACAGAACTTTGACAGGGAGGATCATCCATGTTTTAAAGGGCACAATTAATTATTTGACTGTAACTAATGCTATTTAAGATGGATATTCACAGTTATTGGTATTTGGAACAATATGGTGAGTGTGTGTATTGATCAGACTGGAGTCTTGTCGCGTCTGTCAATACCAGTAGATGAATCTAATTATGGTTCCTCTCTGTCTACTCAGTTAACTGTCAGCATGGGAGCCCTTAGACTGTATGTCCAGTATGTACTCACACACACACACACACACACACACACACACACACACACACACACAC
>CALSCE010009506.1:7793988-7866054 GCA_943593645.1 Bovichtus variegatus
ACACACACACACACACACACACACACACACACACACACACACACACAGCTATCACAACATTAGGACAGTTGCCTTAGAGTCCCACCTTCTTCCTTAACATCCCACCATAAAGCCTTAACAGTGGTGCTAAAAAAAAATAAAAAAAGCAGCTATGATGGCTTATGGTCTCTTATCTCTCAGTCATACATAGATACAGATTTGTCTGGATTCTGGCAGAATTACACACTGAAGTTGTCATTCATTGAGCTGTAATTCTTGATGATAATCCTGTATTTCTTCTGAGGAGGGTTTAGAGAGACTAAAATCATTTAATCTGTTCCATTATTTGTATTTTCATGTTTTACTGTAACAGAATCAACATCACGGTCATTTTATCCACATCTGAAATGAACCTTATTTACACATCACCAATGTGAGACTACAGCTCAGGTTGTGCTTGGATAGACACGGCACATCCACTAAAGTCGAGGCCTAGAGGTGGAGTCTGTATCCCTCTTATAGAAAATATGCAAATTAAAGAAAGAAAGTGCTTATTGTTTTGACTGATAAAAATTGCTCTCTTATTGAAAGACGCTGCAGGCCAGATTCTAAAAATTAACCAAAAATTCTAAAAGTGGATTGTAGTTTAAATCAACAGTTAGGTAGAAGTTAGCATTTGGGGTGACACCCTGAGATGATGATATTCAGACTTTACTGGTATTTTTCCTTTTACGGGAGTCTGTTGTTTTTAGTTTGTGTATTTATATTTTTCTACTGATTTTGTGTAATTTTATTTTATTTTTTTTTACATTTTTTGCAAACACTGGACTACCATCTTTTTTTAATGTGGCAAAATGAGCTCTAAAACTTCTCATTTAACAGAGCAACAGTTTAAGTTTTTTTGATAACGGTGTATATGTATTTCTGTTCCTTCAATGATGCAAAAGACAAATGTTTCTCATAAAGACACTTTTTAAACAAAAGGTAGAAATTAACAGTTGGATCCTTTACATGGAGACATAATGCAGGGAGCAACCAAGAAGAACTTGCTACCTACATTTCACATGAGCATCAGTGCCCCATTTTCAAGGATTATTTATTTTCATGCCTCTCACACATACAAAAAAAACATCACACACACACACACACACACACACACACACACACACACACACACGTCTTTGTTTGTTCAGTCTCTCACTTCACTCAGCCGTGTGTGGCCGTTCAGGGACTCCCCTATCTCCACAGGTTTTTTGAAGGAAAGTCATTTGAGTTCAAAATCTTCTTTGGCAAGTGCAACACTTCATCCAGGGTGAAGACTCCCTTGCTATCAAAGATGTATCAGTTGGTCTGATAAAGCCCTTGCCCTGGTCCCCGCACAGCAACATCCCATCATAAATAAAAGCAGCAGAAAAGAGGCCTTTGTCACTGTTTATCTGGACTGCTTTTCTTCCTCGCCCTTGATTTCCTCTTCAGAAAATTGATGCGCCCTTAGATTGAAGCGGAGGGCTTGACAGGTAATGGTTAGTGTGATAACTGCTCAGATTTCATCAGCCAGGGCTTTTTTTTTTTCTTTGTGTGCAATTGTTGGAACTTTCAGCTAGATTACCTGTCATCCAGTGCATCAGATAAAAATGCAGAGTTCAGGAGATCTAGCCAATACTGGAGCAGATAGGAAGAAAAAGATCTGGATGGAGAATGTTGGATGTGAAAGGAACAGTGAGGACACAAATTTACATTTATCTGATAGTGAGGTAAATAGAACAGACTATTACCATCACAATCACAGACCGTTTCCTCTTGGCATAAAGATTTGTGATTTATATTATGTGGTTTAAATGTTTTACATGCTACATACGCATATAATTGAGCAGTTTTCAGGAAAAAATTGGTGTTTATGGTTTGTCTCTGAGCTTCAATTTCCGCTGGCGCTAAAATACAAATACTTTATTTATAAGATGATGTATAAGTTTTATTTTTTAAGAAGTATATGAAAATATATTCAAAAGTTTCCTTTATCCATACAAACATTTTAATTTTTTTCTTGCAAATAATGTCTTTTTTCTGTTGTATTTAAAGTTATTTATTTATCTTTTTGTCAGAGGGATTCATATCTCAAAAAAGTCAAATCTGCATTTGGTCTTTAGCTCCATAGATGTTATGGTAACCAATAGAGCTGAAATCTTTGGCAGATGTGTGGCAGCAATTTTTTCTCAGCTATTATAGCATTATAAACACTCGGTTAGAGTTACATAAAACATGCATATTTTTGACTGGGAAATTTTCTGACTAGAGAAACAGCTGTGCTGGCCTTACAATGCATTAAGTATTTCATCCCTTTTAGATGGTTAAATTGTGCATGAAATGTTGCTGGCGCAGGGTTCTCCCGAGCTGGACTGATTAGGCAACATCTGTTACATTGGGAGAAATCCGTGTCGTTTCTAATTAGCTGTCAGGCTGCGGCTACGTTGTGCCTGATGGTGCCGAGGATCTGCCACAGGTTCCTCTCCTCGTACTGTCACCTGCTTGTGTGCCCCCCCTCCCTCCTCCCCCCACCTCTAGTTCCCCTTTCCCTCCCCCTCTCCCCCTTACTCTCCCTCACACACACACACTCATCAGCTGTAATTAGAGAGCAGGGTCCATACAAAGGAGCGAGCTGGGAGCCAGGCTCGAGCCCATCTGTGCAACCCCATCATCAGCGAGCTCACAACTCCTCCAACGCTGGGGGCCGCTCCCGAGCCGGGGCCCCCGCATGCTGATCATCTGAGCACACAAACTTTCTCCCTCTGTCTCCCTCCTCCCTCGCTTTATCTTTCTTTTTCACTTTGCTCTCTTTCACTCTGTGCTGAAAGAAAATCTATAGCAACCGGGCTAATTCATCTTGCTTTAATAAGGCTCAGACGCTGGTAAATATTAAATACACCGCAGTGAGGAACAGACAACACTGTGACCAGCTATTGACAAAACGCAGCATTAGAAGGATGAAATGAGCTGAAATCTATATGGACAAATTAACAAACACAGGAGCGTCAAAGAGACCCTCGCAACTGATTGTGTTTTCATTCACACTTTGTGCCTTGTTGTCTTAATACCATATATCTTTTTGGATGTAGCATCAAATTCAGCTTCCTTAAATATATAGTTGTATATTTTTAAAAAAAATATTGACTTTTTCATCTTGGTGACCTTCTAAACTATATCCATTTCTTTTTAGTCATTACTAACTGTGTACACAATATGCCATTTCTATAGGTCAAATCCAGTACTAGTCATCACAAAGTCTGTCAGGTAATTAATTTCAGCAGCTAATCAATAATTTGTGTTTGTCAATGGAAAAAACACAGCAAGGGACAATACTTTTTCTCCCTTCCCGTGTTTTATTTGTCAAATTCTTTAAATCTTGATTTTTTTTTTTTAATGTCTTGTTTCTTTTATTTAACCTGGTATAAGTCTTAACACTTAAATATAGTTTTCAAGAGAGACCTAGCCATAAGGGCAGCATTAAAACATTATTACTACAATCAGTACAAACCACATAAACAGGCTGAGAACTGTCACACGCAACAAAAAAGTCCAAATGTCAAGTTAAGATGTGTAAAAAGGTATGAGTTTCTATCAAAATAAAGTACAACACCATATGTTTAGAAGCAAACACATTGACCAAGTGCTTTAAAACTGGCTTGAATTAAATAAATCGGGTGGAGTTGCATGAAAACTTCAGTTTTGTCCTCTTGATTTATTCTAAATCCACGTCGACACTTTGCTTCGGGTTAAACAAGAATAGTCTTGCTTCGATTGTAGATATTGAGTAATTGAGATAATAACTTTTGTCTACAGTCAGATGCCTAGTGCGTAAACTCTTACATCTTTTCAACTAGCTGACGCACAGTAAAACTTGCTCTTTCCAGTCCTTAATCTATCAGTCTGGCTCTTGCTCTTGCTCTATCATGACATAGTCAGACAGCATACACATCTGTCCCCTTTGGCAATCTCTGACAAGTTCAACTGGAAAGACTGCGAGACAAGGGGAGGAGCTGCTAGCCAAAGCCAGAAGTTCTGCTTGAGTGGTGCTTTAGGGCAGCAGATGAGACACAAAAGATAATGTTGAGTTGTTATCACAGACACTTAACCGCAACTGAGCGATGTCCTGGCCATTCCATCTGAGAAATCGGATGTTTCATTTGAAAGCTGGCAGGTACGGCTTGTCATGTAGAGCGGAGTCTAAGTAACTCATGTTCCTTCAGGTGTCATCACGTGTGCTTTTAAACAATCCACTTGACGACTCACCCTCCCTCCAAAGTTGAGAAAATGTGTTGATTGCCTAATCTAATGTGGATCATGTTCTGCCTGTTGGCTACATTGTATTACAAGCATTGGTAAAAGATTGAATACAGGAAAAATGTCACACAGGTTTTGTTTTCATTTAGTAGGTCATACAACTTTACATAGACACTACATAGCTAAGTTTATAATATACAAAAGTTTCTTTTGAGTCATTTTTCTTAGTGAGTAACTCACGTTTCCCAAAATGTATTCATAACATTAATAATGTTGTCAATTGCTGATTTTTAAATAAACTGAACGCACCACGTATATACTTTTCTCAGAGATTAATTTAAAATGGAAATAAAAATGCCGTACAAACTGTATTTTCTTTTAAATATAAAAGCATTTCCCCCTGCAGCACTGTTGTGAGCATATTATTCATATTTAGCTAAATGTGTCAGGTCATTCTGAATCCACTATCTTTGCTCCCAACACTTATTTATTCCACATCCTTTTATGTGAGAAATCAGTGAACCCACATAAATTGAAATGGAAAAAAAAATATCTGAACCTAGACCTGACCCGGAGATACATAATAGTCGCCCACCGAGCAGAGGGAAGCTGATGAGGAAAAAGTTAGAGGAAAACAAATTAGTCTCTGAAGTAGACACAAGGCTGTCACAATTCTGCTGCGAGCAAATCAAGGCAGAGAGGAAAAACAGTCTGTGACCAAGAATGACAGGCCTGAGAGAATGTCACAGCAATTGTGGGGCCATCACTGGCAAGAGATGATGGGTGATTGCTTTGCGTTCCATGGCAAGTCCATCCTAGAGGACATTGCGCACCCTTGCTCATCTGTGGCCCAACCTTTGGCGTTGACATTTAAAGTGTTGATTTTGGAGCACTTATGCTAATTGTTGTAATTTTCCTGATGAAGCGCCATTCTGATACCTTGATGTGGCCAAGATAGTTTTACATTTTCTATGTGGTCCTCTTTGCCATTTGCACCGTGTAGTGTCAGCTCAGAGTGCGACTGAAAGCAGACAAAATTGCAAGCAAATTGCATCAGATTGCCAACATTGTGAAAAGGTAAATTGCTTGCAAATCTATTTAAACCACTGGCCTATTTTCATCAGCTATGGTACTTGGTATTCATGATTGCTTAATTGACGACCTTTTCTATTGTGTAGTGCTTTATGGTGCGATGGAAAACAATCTTTACCAAACCAATTACCCTTTTTTTCTCCTCACTACTACATTAGAGCTGTGATTGCAGCAGCTAGTCCTTTGTAAATGAACTTTCTGGTTTCAGGGAATAAAGTGTCATTTGTTTGATATGATGTTGTTGAGCGTATGTTTTTTTTTTTTTGTAGAAAGCACTGCTTAAATGATGGACTGTTTTAGTTATACCCTGTCCATGTGTGACAGTAATAAGCCTATAATAACCTTGTCCATGTGAGAGACTTGTTAAATATAGAAATATTTGGTCACACTATCAATCATGAGCATTTACCTACTGCTAAGGGTTTATAAAGCTTTGGATGTGGCCATTTAGAGTTGAACATTTGTGGCAGTTTCTGGCATTAAAGCAATCAATTGTTGAGCTAATAATGAGGTTTTACAATAAACAGAATTTCACCTAAGGTTCCTGACGCTGAGATTTCATTCACACCGGAGGCACACTCTTTGCACTTTAGTTTTATTTACAACATAATTATTTCTACCTGATGGCTTACACAACACTGTCCAAGTCACTGCCACACTCACAACTTTCATTTGAGTTTATTTCAAATTGAGAAATGAATTTTTGTTCCACTTCAATCAACACATCTTTCATCCGTTCAGTTGTCGGCTACAAAATTCCCTTTTCATTCATTACCGTCTCAAAAGCATGATGATGAGAATGTGCCTCCCTCCCCAGACAGATTTAGTAAACCTGTATTGAATGTACTGAAGTGCTGTCAGTCTGCTCACATCTCGTCTGCCAAACAGGCCAATAGAATTAACCCTGGATTAACCCTCCAGGCCCGAGTGCAAGGTAATGGCCTCGGCTAATGGCTGTGTGTGCCCAATGCCAGGTACCATTGACTCTCGCTGGCACAGTTTGCTCCATCTGAGGGGCAGTACGACAGCATGGCCATCTCTGTACAGCTGGTCGTCCGAGTGCCACTGCCAGGCAGGGATAATACTCAGCCATGCCATCCCCGCTAGGATCATAAGGAGCACTGCTCTCTGGCCTTGTCTCCATTTTGACAAACATGGGAAAGCATCCTTTAGGAGAACATTTTTCTCTTCATCTGGTCCAAAAGATACCGTAACACTCTTCAAAAAGATTATGCACTGTAAACCCAAACACTTTCTCATTTATATCCCAGATTGATTCTACACTTACAGGACTTTGAGGTATTATAGTCAGTCATCTAAAACTGGCACTTTTGAGACTATGACAGGCTTTCCTTTAGTCCAGTCATATTCTGCTCTGGCAGCTCTCAGCGTGTAGTCGCTCTCGTATATAAACAGCTCTCATCCTCAGTTCTTTTGTGCTCATGTCTTTGCCTGAGGTGAGGGAGTGTAATACAGGCAGGGGGGCGGGGGTGAGAAAGAGGACTCAAATCAGTCTGAACAAGGAAGCGGCCTTCTCCTCTTTTGTAGATTAGCTTATTTTAACTGCGGTCAGGCTTTTACACTGACAGAAGATGGGTTTAGTGTGTGTATATATGTGGGTGTGAGTGAGAGAAAAGAGGTGGGGGGAGGGGGGGGGGGGGGCATATAACCCCTCCTGCCATTTTAGCAGACCAGAGCTCGCTGAATGTGGAGGTTGGGGAGGGGGGCTGTACATTTTCTCTGAGTCAGGGCAAAGCTGATTGATCTCTGAGTGTAAAATCGATAACAAGACACTGTCATTTTTTTTAAAGGATGAGTTGGAAAGAGAAAATAAATTAAGACTCCCCAGATCGGCCTGGATGTGCACACATTGAAGCTTTGCTCTCATTAATTCAGTGCAGTCAGGTATTTTAGTAATGTTGTGTCCACAGCTTCAATCTCACAGGGGCCTCGGCGTGGCAAGCTCTGCTGGCAGCAGCAGGCCCTTTATTATACTATGTATATTTCATGCAGAGAAATCAGACACTTGCCCTTGCACCCCCCTCCGTGTCCTGATTCCTGATTAATCTATTTTGTTATTTTCAGAAGTACATCATGCCAGGGGTTGATTAAATCAGGAATTGAAAGCCATTGTCTTTTTTGCATGTCCCTTATCAGAACTAATGTACCGGCTGTGGTCATTTGTCTTGAGTTGTTATAAGAAATAAAGACTGGTGCACTTTTCTCTTCAGCAAGATATTGCAGGAAGATTAATTTACTATTTCTCATCTCTTAGCTCCTCAGTTTACTGTCTGCAGTGTCTCCTGTGATATTTTTCATGCTTAGATATGCTGTTTTCACTTATTCATTCCTGTTTCACCTTGATCTTCTCATCTATTATATTACACTTCTTCCGAGCACTGAGAGAATATAGTCCTCATGGCCTTATTGGATTGATGGCTACAGAAACCATTGCATAATATCAACTTTCACTGGACCATTTTTCACCGTGTGTGCCCTCCTGTGTTTCATTTGATCAGCGCTCGTGATTCGCTTCATGCTCACATCTCCGGCTAGTGTCTTTGTTTATACCCTTGCGCTTTGTGTCATGTAGGACATCATTGTCTGAGGCGGTGTGTGTGTGTGTGTGTGTGTGTGTCTGTGTGTGTGTGTGTGTGTGTGTGTCTGTGTGTGTGTGTGTGTGTGTGTGTGTGTGTGTGTGTGTGTGTGTGTGTACCTACCCAGTGGCTTTTATCAGCTGGTCTCTAATGTGTCAGTTGTTGCTGAGGATCCACTCATCACCCCACTGTCTCTGCTGTTCAGCGGGGCCATTAAGGACACATCAAGCTATCAGGAGGCAGCTCTCGGAGACTGGCAGGCATAAAATACACCCTTTGGCCTCACTCTGAATAATCTTCAGGTCAGAGGGGCTTTGCGTATAGCTAGGGGCTTTAGAACAAGCACTGTGGGACAGAAACCTGACAGATTGAAGACTTAAACAGTCACAGATCATATGTGTGGGTCAACTTTTTCGTTTTTACGGACCTCTGGGATTTTTTAAAGGCGTGACCCTGTGGACGGACAATGTGTACTGTTTGCTCTGAGTTTCATATCTCTCTTGACTACACTTGAGAGGAGCAAGACTAACTAGACCAGATTTATCTGGATGTACGAAACAAAGCAAATCACAAATGCCCAAGAGGTTCAGAGACATCTGTGTTTTGCAAACCAAAAGAGTAATTCTTAGTGCTGAAAGGAGATAATTTGTATGTGAAATACTCATTTAATTCACATTCACTAAGCAGGTTATCAAATTAAATCAGGGCTCTGTTAGGCCTGCCACTTGGGCTTTTGGGCCTGGCTTCATGTGTAAAATTGGCCAACAAGAGATTTGGGGGAGCGCTTTGCACGCCCCTGTCACGTCATCTCTTGGCTCCCCTCAGGAGGCCGATCCCAGGGTCAGTGCTTGTGGAGAGATGCCTCTATGGACTGCCACAGGGAGACAGGGCCACAACACCACCTCCAGCTGGGCAACTTATTACAGCCCTGCTCTTTCTCACCCCCTCCTCACCTGCCCCAGCCATTCACAACATCATCAAGCCATCACATATTCATGAAGCTGTGGAGTGTGTGTTTGTGAGGGATGGGTGGTGTTGTGTGTATGTGTGTGCGTGTGTGTGTGTGTGTGTGTGTGTGGGGGGGGGGTTGCAGTGACACTGTGCGGTGGTTGTGGCAATGCTGCAGTGGTTGGGAGAGCGCAGTTGGGAGACTGTAGGGGGGTGAGTCTGCAGGTGGCTGTCACATCCGTAATTGCCTCATACTTCCCTCTGCAGCGTAAAATTGTTTTCATTATGTGTCATGCACACAGTGCCAGGCAAGGGCCCCTTGAGAGCATTCCCAAGAGCCAGAGGGAGGAGGCACTCCACTTAAACAGCCGCTTAGCTTCAAATAAGAAAGGAGAAAAGAAGCGAGAGAGAGAGGGAGAGAGAGAGGGAGAGGAGGAGGTGGAGGAGGAGGACAGGAGAGAGGGAAGGGGTGTGGAAAAAACAGAGGAAGCTCATCATTAACTGTGTTCGAACAACAGCAGACAAGTGTGAGCTCATGCACAAAAACCAGGCAGAGCTTATCCTAAACATCTCAGTTACCAGGGGGGAGTTGTGTGGCTTCAACCACACTGTGAGCTCCTGGAGGGCTTCCGTGGTCAGAGGGGGGGAAACAAACAAGGAGCGGGAAAAGAAAAGGAGAAAAAGTTTCCACCTGACTGGAGTTCCCATGGTTTGCCATGCAGGAGGGTAAGCAGGTTTCAGCAATAAACTCAGGCATTGTCAGGCAATAATGCTCAGTCAGGTCCCTCCATTGGGATTCAAGGGTGTCTTTTTCTCTGCTCCCTGCGCTGCACTAATCACAGGCCTACTTTGTTTAATTGCAGCAAAAGGGAGAAATGTGTTCAAGAAGTCATCCTAATCCCTCCCCTTTACCCCCTGCTCCCTCACAACAGCCCCGGCTTTGCTTCTCCATACTCTGTCCCTCTCTTCTGCTCCCCACCCCCTTTTCCTTTTTTAATGAGTTGTGGAACTTTACAGAGACAACAAACAGCACAACCGTGATAAATAAAGGATAGACCAGAGGGGGAGTGGGATAGGTAAGGGCCTGAGGTGTTGGCTGGTTATGTATGAAAAAAAAAAAAAAAACACTTCCGCTGGATTTAAGCGCTTGCAACAAGTGCTATTATAGTAGTTTTTGGATGCTGCTGATGCACAGGAGGTGGGGGGTAGGAGGATCAGATGGAAAATAAATCCTGCATGCAGCTAACGGCTAGTAGCCCGCTGGGCATGCAGCCTCGGAATAATCATCTCTGTAAAAGCATGTCAAACCTCCCTCAATGGACACAAATTCGCTCCTTCTATTTTTCAATCGCAGATTTAGAAACTTATGGTGCTGCGCATTGTACTTGATGACTCTGGGGTCACAGGCGCCAGGGGGGCAAGGGAGGGGATTTATCAATCAGGACTCCTCGTCTTTCTAAAGCTGAATAAAAAGCGACCCATGAAGAGACAAACCAGTCCCCTTTTAACCAAAGGCTTTTCTTATTCATTAGATCCGGATTCTGGCTTCTCCCTCTACCTCCTTTTCTAGAGAACGAGGCATCTCAAGCATAGAAAACCACTCAGTGGAAGGAGACAAAATTCAAAAAGATCCCTGAACTAAGGTTTAGCATAACGTCATAGGCGGTCCTCTATAACTGACTGAATGAAAATAATAATACTTATTATTATTATTATATATTTTTGATCAGTGAACATCTTGTCACTGGAAAACATAAATTCCACAAATGTTGATGTGCAACAATGTAGAAAAACATTGCCATTGTACAGTAGATATCCAAGGATTTACAGAAACAAAACGTTTTTATATAAAAATCTATTTTAGAAAACAGATCGCCATCATTTACTGTTCATTATTGTTTTACTGTCAGTCACTTTCATTGTGTAGATTTTTACTGACATAAGGAAAATGCAAATGTAATAAATCTGTTTAGCAAATTGAGAGAAAGGTATAAAATAACAATATGAATATAGAAGATACAGTTTGGAAACTTTTTCACCAGCACCCGGACAACTGCAACCACCAACAAATCTTCTCTATCATCATCATTAGTTAGTAATAGTAATCTTTATCAGCAAAAACCACAAATTAAATATATTTTGAGCAATTAAATACACTCTGTGAGCTGCTTATACAGCTCACATGCTGTAAGTATTTAGTCATCTCTTCTTGTGATGCTTTGTTATGATTTCAAATGTCCCAAACCAGCATTTATTCATATTTTAGGGAAATCAAATCCAAGTTATCCCAAACTGGTGCAGATGAGAGCACACACTCTCCCAATAATTATCCAAAAGATAGGATTTGGTAAAACTTCAAATTGTTATTTAGTCATTTCTACAACCAAACAGTCACTTTTGGACAGACAAAAAACATCAATAAACAGCACAATGTTAAATGAAATAATTGTGAATGTGAACCACAGTAAGAATGAATGATAAGTGATCTTTTTACAGCAGTGTTATAGAATGGGTTTCTATAACATTGCTTTTGGCCTAAGTGGATGAGGGTTTAGATGAGAAAATCCACCCTAAGTAAACGACTCCCCATGTGACCTGGGGCAAGTCACTTAACCTCTGTCTTCATGCCCACCACCCAAGTTTAAACAAGAGGATTGCTCAGTTCCATCCCCATACACTCCTCAAGTCCCCTTAGACCAAATCATTTTGCTCAGGGTGAAAAGCCCTCAACACAGAGCTCTCAGAGTAAACAAATATACCATTTTTATTACAATGTCCAACCTTTGACAACACTTAGAGATCACATTTCAGCTAACGGAAATAACCCTGCTGAAAATGCTGCGTTTGTGTGTAATGTTTGCTTTTTTTTTTTTAAATCCATTTGAACAACTTACAAATTATGCAAAATGTGCTCCTGATTTTTCTTTTGAACCAAAATGTTGAAGCTAATGTGCGTCTTTTCCTGTGCTCTGGCCATCGTATTATATTTGCATTATCTTTCCGGTTTTGTGATTCTTCCCCTTGTTTGTCCCTTAACTTTTGTGAATCTACAAGAGACTGTTGCGAGCCAATGAGGGCCACCGATGCCTGTGAATGTAGCATTATGGCCCAATCTCTTTCTCACTCTCTGAAAGACTGTTTAAATGGTTCGGTTTATTATTGCCCGAGGAAGGCTAAAGGCTTCTGTCAGCATTTGGGAGAGGGAATCACTGCCTCTTAACTGGACAGCTGTTCCGGCCTTACCCCACTTTTCATATGGATATGTATGTTAATGACAGGCAATGGACTGGAGATGAAGAGGCCTGAGCGCTAGGCCCTCTCTTCAGCGCACTTCTAAAGCTTCCACAAAAGGAGCAGTAAAAGAGGCTGCAATGGTGAAGCTCCCACTTTTGTGCCCTGAATTAGTTCTGCAAGCAATGAAAGTGATCTTTTCTGGACGACAGGGGAAGTCTGCCGATGGCTGGACCAGCTCATTAGCACAAAAGTCTGTTGGGACATATAATTGACTGATGCAGATCCCCCGCCTGTCACAACACAGCACAGGCTGTGGGACAGAAAAACACCTTTCCTCCTCAAAAACTCACCTAACAGTTTACATTAGAGCGGCCCTCCCCCAGTCTTTAGGTGCTGTTGTGTTTACTTCCTTCATGCAAATGTCGCATCCCGCAGCCTGCTGACAGCTATGGAGCACCGATTCCTGTTGCTGTCAGCACTGTTGATATCACATCTATTGACTTTACTCAGCGGGAAGAGAAAAACAGACATCACAACCTATGTCTGGGTGTGAAGTCCTTTACGTTAAGGAATTCTAGAAAATAGTACAACTATGCTTCGGAATAGACAAAATAATTGTTGAGATTTTATTTGTCAATACAGAGCCAGTTCTGCATCAAATTGTGTGAACGGTTGGATTTTTTAACTCGTGATGTGTGTCGACATTTATTTTGTAGATTGTTTTAAAAGGATGAAATAACTAACATGCTTCTACTGGAGTATCAAATTTGCTTTCCTGATATGCAGCAGGAATCAGTCTCTCTTTTTTTTTGTTTCATTTATAGACTGGAGACCGAAGTAACAAAGATGCTCAGCACACCAGAAGCCCCTAATGGCTGCATCATGGTTAAATTGACTGGAAAATGCCGTTTTAATTTCCATGTTAATTGAAATGGACTAATTGTTAATATATTCCGAGAGCAAAGTACCAAAACGGAATAATTTTCCCAAAATTTAATCCATTTAGAAATGGCTTTGGAACTGATAGTGGTTTCAGAATGTTTGTCCGACCATGCATTACAAATGAATCGCAGATAACAAAATAATTCAAGTCTCATAAAGTTATTTTAACTTTTTTTGCACAGCAGACCTTAATAGAATTTGTTTATAGTAAAATTCAGAGACTTGGACAGTGCAAAGGAGTCCACTTCAAAACAATTCCCATTGTTTTTTCATTTTTAAGCAAAAGAATTTTGTCAAGCAGCTAAATAGGGTATTCTTCATGGTCTCCCTTCTTCACAGGCAACTATAGAAATTAGCCCTACGTTTCTCGGCTCTCACACATGGATACACACGCTTGCATGGACACAAGAAAAATTTCTTTTCTTCTGTCAGCATTCCTGGCCAACAATGGCTAGATTAGTGGACGTGAGGGCCCCCTCGGGGGCACGTATTGTGGCACAGAATACCCTCGGCAGGAACAGCTGGTAGGGGTTAATGGCTACTGAACCTCTCAGCCGGAGCCCTTTCTCTATTGTGTGTTCCGCTCATGGGAAGGAAGGGGGCCACTGACAGCTTCTGGGGTGTGAGGAACCCACAGAACAGCACCCGGGTCACCCCAAATGGGGAGCAGGGCAGAGGGTGGGGGAAGGAGTAAGGGGGAGGGGGACCTTGATGCTGAGGGTGGTAGGATGGTGGCAATAGGGAAGTCTCTGTGGACCAGGGACCAAAAGCTGCACATCAACATGGCCAACAGTAGAATTAGCATCAGTGTATATTCAGCAGATAACAATAAGGGCTGGACAATGGGAGGGGCAAACTGTACACATGGAGTGTGTGTGTGGGGGGGGGGTTGTCTCTGCAGAGCCCATTCCAAGATGTTCAATGCACGCTATAAAAAAAAAATCAATTTTCAAAAAAAACTCTATCACTATATAATTCTCTTGAAAGGTGATTTTGTTTTGTTTTGTTTTGTGTTTTTATTTAAATAATCATTCGAAAACAGTCCTGGGTAATGAGCCTGACGATTTGTATGTAAATGTATACTGGAAAGAAAAAAACACCTTCAGAAAGCATTGTCAAAGCTCCCTCTCACACAAATGATGTCTGGTCCAGAGTCTCGTTGCATCTTAATGACGCTGTTGCTTCATTTCGGTGATAGCCTGATGTGATCTCGGGCTGGGGTCACTCTGCCCGGGCTCCTATCCTCTGTAATGGCCCCACACATTAGTATTCAAAGCTGAGGATACACAGGAGTAAGCAGTCCTCAGATGCTGCCTCTTGGCTGTCTGTGTGTTTCAGCCATAAGAGCAGCTCTCCCCTCCAGTCCTCCTGATGTGTGTGTGGCCTGTGTCGCCTTGTCTTGTCAGCATCACAGGGCTCGAGCCTTGCCACCCAGAGGAGCCCTGTCAGGGCCAGAGGGACCGCACCTCAGATTTAATCCCTCAGCTACTCACCCCCCGCTGGGCAGCGTGGAGAAGCCCCTCTCCCTGATCCATCCAAGCCTCTCACACCAGCGGCCACACTCATTAGACGGCTGATTATGATAGTGTGCCGGTGTAATGTTTAATCGAGTCTGACACCTGATTCGCCATGTTACAAATCCTGTCATGCAAATTGAGCCATTTGTGTTGTTTGATATGGAGAGATGGGCTATGAAATGAAAGACTAGCACTGAAATGAGGCATGGGGGACGTGTGCCCTCTGCTCCTGCCGCTGTGATTACAAAGATGAGAACAAGCATCTCCTTTCCGCGCTGGTGTATCGCCTTGGGCCAGGACACATTAAATTAACATGGTGTTTTTCTCCCCGCAGGAATCAGAAAAAGCAGCCTATCACTGAGAAAATGTCTCATCACCCCCTGCAAACAAGAGCGGGATAATGGGCCATGTTCTTTGAAATCACGCCAGTCTGTGACAACTGATGTAAATAATTCAGATGTCCTCAGCCTCTCAGACCAGGAGTCTTTGCATGATAGAAGCAATATAGCATATTATGTGGCTCCAGTTAAATCAGTATATACATGAAATATTTCTATAGCACAGCAAATGTCATTTCAATGTTTTAGTAGTGGGGAAAGAATCATTGGCATGCTGTTGGAAAGTCTTTCAATTCCATTGCAAATACAACACAAATTGCTGATCTGAGTGCTGCATTCAATTGAAATTGTAGGGGGTTGGTTGACATACAGACGGGGTAAATTAAATGGGGGAGCGCACAACTTGCCATTTTTCACTGCCCTGTAATGACACCTGTTTTAAGAATGGCCGCTCCTCATCTGTAGCAAAAAATGTGACAGTCCGAACAAGTGCTCTCGAACGTCTCATGTGGCCTCACCTATCAGCCCCCTTACTGTAAACATTTCATTTCCTCACCCTGTCAGAAATGTCTTTGTTGCTGCTTGTTGCTCTGGTTTTAATCTGAAAGACAAAGTCAGCCAGATCGCTCCCCCGCTTTTCTATTTGTCTCTCGGCTTCCTCCTCTCTCATCTCTTGTGACAACCTTGTCTTTAGAGCGACTTAAGTTCATGTTCCAGTATTTCTTGCCCTTTATTCAGAGTGCAAAGGTCCTCTTAAATATGTTCTTTTAAGTGGCTCACTATTTGTCTCTTTGTCAATCCGAGGTTACAGTGCTGATGTTTATCTCCCGGTAAACAATGGATTACATTACCACAAACATTATCAGATGCCTTCAGTCACACAGGGACTTTTTTTTATTTTTTTATATTCCATCCTGTGAGGATATTTGTGCAACTTAAACTCTGCTATGATTTCAGCGTCTCTGGGCAGACGGCCAAAACTCAGTTGTGAGTTATTGCAGCAGCAGGAGCCTTTTATGTGAGTCAATTTGCGTTTCGGTGGAGATCTACCTGTTTTTACAAGTCATCTCCTCTGTGAAACACCTGTACTGAGCAACAGGCTCATTGTTTTCCTCTTAGGTACATCGTAAAGATTGAGAGAGCAGCGAGACAACACCAGGCAGGTTTGCTGAATCACTCATCCTTCCTGGCGCCACTCGGCTGACTGAAGAGTTCCTGTCAGAAACACTCCATCATGAGTGATGTTGGACTAGAAATCCCGTAACTTGTTAGTACTATTACATTATGCTGGTTTGCTACAAAGGAAACATAAGCTTATCTTTGGGAACCATTACAATATAAAGTCTCTTTGATTAATGATTGCTGAATTACCATTTTTTTCATTACTCAATGGGTTATGTGGCAAAATACAAATGATTTATCTATTTATTGAATATTTTTGGTAAATGGGAATTTAACAGATTGTCAGGAGTTGGTAGATCTGAGCACACAATTTGAATACATACAGAAAAATAGAATAGATCGCATTTCTGTTCATTTCTGGTTGGAAAACAGGTTTAGTCAGAGATTATTTTCTCAAAAGTTATTGTGAAGGACAACAATTTCTCTCCAACAAACACAGTGTGACTCATTTTCATCCTAAATTACGGTCAAGCTCCTTTTATCTGTAGTTTGTTGAGTATAAAAGAGTGACTTGCTCTTTTCTGTTAAATATAAATGTAACTTTTTTCCCCAAACTGCCCAGAATATTGTAAAGTTATTGATTAGTTGTCATGTTTGGCGGATCTTATTGATGGCACAAGAATGTGAAAGTAGCCAGCAACCTGGATGTAAAGATCAGGATTTATTGCCCAGAATCTCTTGAACAATTTTATCAAAAGCCCATTCCACTGTGACATTTTTTTTCTCCCATAAATCAGCGAGGGGAAATCTATCAGTGGACAGTAGTGAGAGATAGATGAGCAGAGGGATGAGAGGGTCAGCAGAGATTTTTCACTGGTCCTCCCCGTCACAGCCGCAGCCTCACTTTTTCACCTTTATGAATTGGTCTTTTACTGACTGGCCGGGCTTTTAATTTGTTCCACACTCTCAGGGAAAAAAAAAAAAATCCTCTGAACAGTTAGACTTTGCACATAAGATAATGTATTGATTGTTAAAGCACTGGTGCATTGGGTTTCTGGCTCATATTAAGATAGCACAAACTTTAGATAGATGGTTCTTGGGAGATGGATCATCCCCTATATTATTAATACCCTGGATATATTCCATTTTGGTAGCAAATATATGAAGCATCAGGGGTCTTAATACGTGTAATTTGTAAAATCCCCTCAGTGAAAATTCAAATAGGTTACATGAAGAAAAGAGCAAACGGACAGAGTTTGTATAGCAGTTAACATTATGCAATAATGACAGGGCAGTAGTGTATGGCGTTATTAGTCAGATGTGCATCCTTGTCCTCAGGCACATGCAAGAAAAATTGCATTCCTCAATACGGGGAAAAGTATTTAGGGTGAGGCATCTTCTGGGAAAATAAAGGGCAGACACGCACATAGCAGCACTTCCAGTAGTTAACATAAGGATTTTATTGCACATTTTGTTTTAATTATAGCAATTTGAGTCTATACAAAAAAATCATATATGTACCACAATGCAGCCTTATACTGGAACTCTGTAGGTGTTTTAAATGGGAGCTGTTTGAAAACAAAACCGTGCCTATTTTTTTTGATTAAAAATTGTCCACACAATATTATATTGTCTTTCTAGAATCAATATTGTGTTGACCCTGGAAGTTTTTGTAGTTCTCTTTTTTTTTTTTTATTTGATGGATTTATTCCTTTGTCATTACTCTCAGTGCTGTGTGTTGGTGCACCTATAGTCCATCCACCCAATCTGACTTGATTGAAGGCCTTCATTTGCTATGCGGCCATGTAAAGGAGAAGCCTTGAAATATCACACTGACCTTGGTGTTGCTCCCTGATTCATTTTTCCCTGACACCCTATACTCAGATGGGATTTCTCAATAGTTAGACATCCGACTGATGTCCTTGCACTGTAACTCTTCTTGTAATTCTAAAATATTATTCAGCAATGAAATACTGTAAAGTTGTTGTGAAGTATCACAATGCAATTGTGTCTTTGCTGGTGTAAAATATTGTAAAAAAAATGCATTGTGTGTATAGTAAAAGTAGAAATGTAAATGAATTACATTAATTCTGCACAAAAATACAGCTATGTTGATTTTTTTTTTCTTTCCTACTGGGATTACATGACATATCGTCAGCTTTTTGATTTTGGTTTTTTTACAAAAAATGTTTTATTGTCCCGGATGTTTTCTAAAAGCCAAGAAATTATTGCATTTATGTTAATCTTCAACCTTATGAGAACCAATTCTACATGGATACTTGTTTTTCTGATATGACTGATAATGTCGATCCGTTTTAATAAAAACATGTTTAAAGATTGCCAAGTTAGACCAATATGATTACATCTATTGTTCTAGTTGTTTACTGATGTTAAGATGTTGCTGGCACATATATAAATAAACCTTAAAAGCACAACATGTCTGCAGAGAAAGAGCATTGACTAAATCTCTCACCTGAAATTACCCCTGCTGACAACTTCACAAATCAGAATTTCAAAGTATTATTTACAGTAACTAGTAAGTAAAATAGTAACAAGTCATTTACAATATTTTCAAAACACAAATCAGCATTTTCTGTCTCAGGCAGAATCTTCATTTTCTCATGCGTGGCTTTTGTGTGGCAATGTAACCTTCACTGTGTTTTGGAGAATGTCTTTCTGCTTGGGCACATAACTCCACAGCATTAACAGCAGCACTGTAAAATGTTTTTTTTTTTTTTGTGGTGAAATGGCTCCGCGGTGTTGTCAGGTGACATTGTTGGCATACTTGTTTCCTGTGCCCTCGGGGACAGAAGCCGCGAAGACGAGGCATGAGTGAGCCGCCTAGTGTCGTCTACCCGTCTGATTTACTGTCCTGCTGCGTTTAAAGTAGGACAGGCGGAATTCACTTCACTCTGGTTCTTTGTGATCAGTCCCCCCAGATTACAGCCCAGGCGAGGCCCCTCGCCATCAACCACAGGATATAGGAAGTACCTGTCTCACATAGCCCCTGGACATTGCCCCTGAACTAGCTATCCTAAAGTCAGCGTGAGTAACGTTGCACTTATGTTTCAATGTACAAGACCCTTCTGCCTATACGTGCATTGACTAGCTTCAAAGAACACAGTGTGGTGATTTTACAATCCACAATGGGTTAAAATATGCATGTAGCATGAGAATAGCCTGCAGCTGTGGCACAGTGGTGTTTTAACCTGTTGTGGACCCAGGCAGACCTGAGCCTGGCGTCAGCAAAGTATTTTTAAAACATTTTTGGCAGACCTGTTCAGCGCATGGAAACACAAGCTAATACTTGTGATGCGTTTGGCTGCAGCTCTTTTTGACAACAAGCTTTTTGACAACAGCAACAGTCACTGCTGCTGGCGCCCAAAAGCCTTACTGTTTATGTTTCACTACCGATAGTTGGTGACAGAGTGGAAACAGTTTGAACATAAAAAGAGCCGTTTATCATTTCAAGCGCTGCTTTATCGAAGTGCGTATTGTCCCGGCAGATTACATGTGACTGTTACACGTGAGCATCAAAACAGCACATAAATATCTTGTGTTTATAGAGCATCAAGGCATGCTTAATATTTATGTATTTTTCAAATCCCCAGTCTTCCCACCTCATCAGCCACCAGTGTATATGGGCTTCAGGACGGAGTGATGTTGGCATGGTGTGGCTGATTAGAGTCAATCAGCAGGAGGTGAAACCAACATTTCCTTCAGAACAACCGCACAAACAGAGGTCTGGAATTTCTCCTCTCGGCACATCAGCTAATAGCGCTGCCAAATTTTCATAGACCAAATGACAGCTTGATTGTGAGCAGCATGTTCATGTGGAATTGGGATGCTGATTTGGTGCCGTAAGAGGGGATCCAGAGAGGGAAAAGGCAGAATATAATCAGCACCTCTAAAAGTTAAACAGAACACCAGCATCAAAGGAAATGATTGGGGAAGATGTTGTAAGGGAGCTGATATATCCCAAGAACAAATCAGCCTTAAACCTGACATTTTGTTGCGCCGCACAATCAGACTTTTGAATCAACAACATTTTGTATTATCATTGTATGAATTTCAAACATTGGTATAAGTTGATATTCAAATTTGATTATGCCCAAGTGCGGGCCGGGAATTCAGTCTCATTTAATAGATCAGCAAGCTTGAAGAAAAACACGGTAACTAAAAGGAAAAGTAGGGAAAGTACACGACTTTGTATAGTTGAAATGTTGTTATTATTATTATATTGTGTTTCACATAACTCTGAAAACATAAAGTTCCCTCAAAATGTATTTCTGTCAAAGAAACTTGTGCCAATCATCTCCCGATGTCTAAATATGTGGAATATAACAGTCAGCAGAGTGGCAACATGTATTTTGATAAATTAAGGGATTTTTCTAACACTGTAGCCACGGTAATGAGGGGGCTGTTGGTGTGGAGGCTCTGTCTACGCCACGAGTAGTTTGAAATACTATTTTAAGAATCCACATGTACTTACAATTGATTCTTATTGTCAATTGTATATAAAATCATTGTTATATCAGTTCATTTGCTTTTTCTCAAACCAAACCTATTGTATTTTAATTTAGCCAAAACAATGTATGTCAATAGCTCAGTGAGAACAGAAATATTGTCTTTTTGATTGTGATAAGGTCAAGGGTCAAATTGCCAAAAAGAAATGAGATTTCAGATGCAAAAAAAAAAGTCTTTTATTTCACAATAAAATGAATGACTGCTGTGAAATAAACATCACTACAGTGACTCGCATTACCATGTGTCAGATAAGAGACTTTCAAGTGTCTTTAAAGAACTAAATAACTGCTATTGATATTTTTGCATCTCAATGGCCACCTTAACTCTCAAAGCTGTCATTGTTTTTATTTAAGGCCCATGCCTTTGCTGCTGGTATCAGTTAAGTTTCCCATTGAAGAGGAAATCAGAAGAAACCAACATTTAAATGAGGGATAAGAGCCTCTGTGTCAAGAGCTGTTTTTGTCTTACATCCCTGTATTGCCATTTTAATGAATCACTTCAAGGGAAAACAAAGTAATAGTGACGGCACATATTTCGTTGTCTAGTAAAAAGGAATGACTTCTTTCAATTTATTTCTGCATAACTGATAAGGTTGACACAGTCAATTCACATGAGCGCTTTGCAGGTAAAAGTTTTGTTTTGATTCATTGGAATCACTCTGCTCAATAGAAAATAGTACATTTCTATTAATTGACATCACAATTAAATGAGTTATGACTATTTCACAATAGAACACTGTTAAAATAAATGTGACTCATCAAAAAAAAAATCTTAATTCTAATTTTTAAAAAGACACAGTACAATAGGTATCTCTTCACTGTATTGTTTGTTTGTTTTTAGCTGCATCGTGTTCTTTGCGGATCAGTGTGGTCAGCTTCATCAATATCAACTGTTCCAACTGTGTATGAACTTACAGTGGATTGACAAATCTTTGTGTGGGGTTCTTGAGGCAGCAGTGAGTCCCAAATTGAATTACATGCACATTTCTCAGCCACAAAGGGGAGCCATCACTAATTAAAACCATGTGATTGATGACACTGACGCTTCATGCCAAAGGAGGATAAATCACTCTCACAGTCACTTTGCTGCATTGGTTCCTGTCTCCACACCATAAGCTACTGTAAGTTCAACACTTCCTCAGCTGAGGAGGATAAACAACTGGAATAACACGGCCATGTTGCCGGTGGTTTTGTTTTGAATGTTTTGTTGTGCACAATGTCCCTTAAGACTGTAGCGTCTTAGTCACACATGTGAAATAATCTGAGGAAACAATGTCACTTGTGAAGGCCAACATCGGTGTATGAATCTCTGTCTAGTGTTTACGGATTTGCCCCTCTATGAGCATACAGTACATGCTCTTCGTTATGTTTATTCAAGTGAAACTTTGACCTATTAAAAGGGAGGCTGTCAACCTATCCATCCAGGGACAGCACTTTGTGAGTCATTGGCGTCTAATGGCTTTTATACTGAGTCAGTGTATTATACAAACAAGCCTACATGCACTTACTAACAAACACATTTCTGATGCTTCGGATCAGTTCACCTTGCAGTTTTATTTACTGATCAGTAAATAAATAAGTTTTGCTTTTGCTTTTTTGTCCTGCACAGATGAACAAAAGCAAGCTTGCTGCACGTTTAACTGAAGAAACTGAGACCAGACTTATTGTGATCAACCAGAAGTGTCTTCAATGTAAATTAGATAAACAGAAAGGTAAGAGGATTTATCTTTACATCTTCAAGATTTAAATACGCTGATTATAGAACAAGTGTGTTGCATATTTTTAAATAGGAGAGGGAAAATGTGGAAAATGACACAATATTTGTGATACAAATGAATATATTTCTGGGTTAAATGTATGAGTGATGAGTATACTGATTCCAAGTACTTCCCTAATGTAATGCAAAACATCTAGACTCTATAAGGCCTTTAACAACTTAGCAAATATGCCACCACTGTAAGGGGCAGTCAGTTAGCAAATACTATATTAATTGGTGTGTGTACTTTATTTTGTATTTTCTCATTTTTACACTTGAAACACTCTATTTGGGACTCTTGTTTAATGAGCTTTTTTTTAAAAAATGTATTACTCGAGTTGAATTATAGATTTGTCTACTATTAAGCTTACCTGAGAAAATATTAGTAAAACAATAATACTCCTACTTAAATAAAGCATCATACTATTTCCACAGTGGCTTGCGTAATATCAGTAAAATGTTCAGCTCTAGTCTGACAGAAATCAGCGCAAGTCAGTGCATGTCATTTTAACAACAGCACTTCTAGTTGCAATTATTGTCAAATAAAAGAACCAAGGGGTAAAAAGAAGTCTCTCCCCCTTTTATAAATGCCTCTAAATATGATCACCCATATGTTGTACATTTTAACTCTCTCTGTATAGGTGGTACAGTGGTTTAAAATTGCTTGTCTTTGCCCAGGGAAAATTGAGCACTCTTAAACTGCATACAAGTCAGATCCTGTCAGTGGGTTAGTTTTGTTCAAAGGACCAATTAGTGGGTCCTACCTTAGCCTGCAGCTAAAAGGCCTAATGGTGGGGGCATCCACCTGAGAGGTGCAGAGCTCTCCCCACTGGGCTTTAATTTGAGAGAGGGGTGGGTGGCAGCTTCTGAGGCTTTTACCGTTACACAGGACTTCATTGTGGCTGCTGACCGTTTGATCTTAAAATAATTTACTTAATGATCTCACCACGGGAGCAATTGGTGCTGCTCGATTAGTCTGCAAGGTCTAATGGACATGGGAAAGAAAGAAGAGGAGGAGGAGGATGGGAAGGAGGGAGAGGGAGAAGGGGGATGGCACAGTAAGAACTAAATGAATCTGCTATGTAACCTTGGGGAGGTACATTTTTGAGCATAACTGCAGAGGTGAAATTCTGACAGTGCTACAGAAATTCAGGGGTTTAGAGTGTAGCAGCAGTTTAACAAGCCAAAATACCAAGGAAACAACTCTCAGTCGTTTAGATAGAATAATATTAAGTACACGAAAGGCTAAAAAAAACAAGAAAAATGGAACTTACATATATTGTTTTTGGATCTTTGCATTGATCTACCAAGCTGTGGGAAATGAGTTGATGTAATAATGTACCATGCTATTTACCCACAAAATATTTACATTCATGAACAGGATTTACATTTTCATTTGAATATTTATGATATTCAGAGCAAGCATGATATTAATGTGATTTGGATTTTATAGGATCAATTTACAAAACAAATGTCAAAGGTGTAATTTACCCTTAAATTGCAGAGACAAATGCTTATTAAATTAGGAGTGTTACATGGACACTATGTCTGTTTAATTCCAAAGGAATAGCCTAAACACGATTACATTTAAATTCAATAATTCTATATATAATTCCAGTCCGTAACACTAATTGGAATATAGATGACCCACTTAAATAGTCAGTCGCTTCATTTTGAATCAAAGTATGATCCAACACACTGTATGAAGACTAACAGGAGTGAAAGAGCCCAAACCACAACAGCTTCAGGGACCCACAGTAAAGAGAGTTGAAAAGGTCACTCCATTTCCAGCACACACTCGGCAACACGACTGAAAGGCCTAACTGACCGCTGCGCCTAGATAACAAGCCAAAGAAAGGGGGGATGGGGTCTAATGCAACCGAGATAGTTGCAGTCAGGTAAGTTGGTGCCGTTTACGGCAATCCCTCTGGCAAAGTATGAAAAGCGGAAAGGGAAGGGTGGGTGATTAACACAGATCACTGTTATTAAATCATGCAGGAAGGTTGTTAGTGCACATGAAGTTGTCTGTGACATGTCATGGCAAAAACTGTCTCACTGGCAGGAATAACCCAAATAAATCTATGAATGGAATTTTTTATTTTTTTTGGATGGGAAGATACGGCATAATTAATGTCCTCACATTTAATGACAAACTACATCTGTTTTTCTTGTCAGCGTTATGACCTTATTCAGAAAATGTTCATAACACATGCCAAAAGTCTAAAAGACCCACATGATTGAAATGTAGCATATCTAGACAACTGCAATAACTGAAATACAAATTCAATCATTAGTCTGACAGCATAGCCTGTGGGGAGTAAACCCCTTCTTCCCCCCTGCTTAAAAACAAACCCTTGATTTCAATTACCTTTGCATAATAAAAGTATGATCTCCTAAAAGCTTTATTTAAAATATCAAGAAGATGCCCAATAATGTGGTGGGAGCTTTGAATGTTTGCACTCTTGATTTTATGCGGAGACGTTTACTGTGACATGAGCAAAGGTCGACCTCTTCACTTTAAAGTGGGCATTTACTACACAGTCAACAATGCAGTAATTAACAGCCAGTCTAACAGCTGCCACTGCCTTTGCTGGTTTATTTTATGTATGGTCTGAATATATCATTCTTTTCCTGTATTCTATATTATCATTAGTGTAAGAATAGTACATTTTATGAGCCCAGACAAACATTTTTTAATAAAAATCCAAGCAATTTTCCTTTTTATTGTTGAATTCAATCTGACAATATTGAATTAAAACAGACAATACTGCTTATAATTTAATGATCCAGTGTGATACTGTACCTCCGCTGGAAAAACATACATGGATGTTTGTGTAATACAACTGTAAGGCCTCAGATGAATTTTAAACATTTATTGACCCATCCCCCCACTGAATGGCAGTAATCCTTGTGCCGGGCCCTGCCAGAGACCACGAGGTGTGCATATTAAAAGTTTTTACTGAGGCTCCCCAACACCTGTGATCCTCTCACCATTGAGCCCTTGCACCACAAGAACATAAATCACGGCTTGTGAGTAGAATATCTCATGGAGAGCCGGCATTCCACTGCTTGTGCTGGGATTAGGAAATCAAAAGGGCACACGCTCTGCAAATGCTACACCAAGGCCCCAAGGAAGCCAGCGTGTTGAGAAACAGCCGGGGAGGCTCATTCAGCTCTGTCATTTATAATGGTGCTGGACTGACAGAAGCCCCTGGGACATTACCGCTACAAACCCCAAACCACTGACTGTATGTGTCATCCAAGCAAGTACAAATTATGGTCTAAATGAAGCGGAAGAGCTACTGCAAATTGCAGGAAACGTTTTCCTGTGTCTTCATTATGTTGTTAGTTTTTTTTTTTTTTTTTTTTTTTTAAATAAATGTACTTCCAGAAGCATCTGGCTTCGGTGACCAGCCTAAGAAGACTTATTTTCCCCAACAGGGACAAGCAGAATTTGCCATGTTTACTTAACATGATATATGCAAAATCCTTTTTAGATAATCTGGATATGTTTGCTTATCATATAAGAAAAGGTATGTTCTCATCTCAGCAGGTGAATGTGTGATTAACATTGCCCAGAGGACATCCATGATTTGCCCTTCTGTATAGACCATTATGCAGTCTCCAGCAAGGGAAACTGTACTGTGAGAAATCCAAGTATTTGATATGCAAAAACGCTCTCTATGTATCCTCGCCCTGTGTTAGTCAAAACATTGATGAGATAATTTGCATTTATGGAGTGAATGATTACACAAGTACACTATATGAGGAATAAAGGGCCCAGCTCAGGTTAAGGCTGATTGACAGCAGCATTGTCTGGTGGGGCTTCTCTTCATTTTGAGGAGCCCACAGTGACCCCAGGCATTATGGCCATGGGGGCAGTGCCAGTCTCTCAGGATGCTGATTAAGTGGGATAAACCAGCCCCTCAGACACAAGTGTCCTGGCTGTCCTCAGGGGAGTCCTACCTAACCTCCTGGACCCAGCTCCTTCCACAACCCACTCACCCCACCCTGCCTTACATGCACACACAGACGTACCACGGACATGAGCACAGGCATGCACACGCAAAAGAAAATGTTAGATGACTTTATGTGCCATTTAATGCTATGGAGTACAGAGGAACGAGATCAAAACGACACATTTCTAGAGTCTCATGCTCACATCAGAGGCCAAATAGTTTGGATGTATCTGGCTATTGAGGATTTTATATTCTCACTTTATTCCATCCATAAGCCACTTAAACCAGTAGGCTTAAATCTAAACCTAATTCATGGCATATGCTCTAATACGAAGCCTGTGTGTGTGTGAACTAACTAAACAATGAGGATTGTACAACAATTGTAGGGTAATGGGTGCCCTTAAAGCTTTTGTTTCCCAGCAGAGGAGCACTTAAAACAAGCCTTTCAAGATAAGCGGCCGGCTGTTGTACTGCGGCTTCCCCGGTCCCCCAGGACCACATATCCATCACCAGATACCCTCGGGTGTGGGCTAACAAATTTGTTCAACCTGGGGCTTACATAACACCCCAAGAGCTTTAGCACTATCTGCTCGGATTTCGCGTGATATCGCCAAAAGAGATGCCACTGCCAGTTTGAGCGCACAGCAGTTCTGTTCTTTAACATTTCATTACAGGGGCGTTTATTCACTAAAGAGCAACATCTCCCACATGTAGGCTATTAGTTGCCACCGACACAGCGAAAATAGCATATCGTGTGTGTATTTCCGGAGACGGGTGAGGCGATGACTTATGACAGAATGACTGACAATATATTATTTTTTTTAGTCAATGTGATCAATTATTGTATGGACGGGAGGTCACCAAACAACATACGCACGCAGCGCGCTCCCCTCCTGACGCGTCTGTGTTTTTAAATATGGCTTACAAATTGATTTCTGGATTTTTGTCAATCAACGGCATGCCATTTTTTCTTTATTAGGCCTATAATAATAATACGTGTTAAAAAAATACTAATAATAACAATAATAATACAAGCTGAAGGCTGCCTTAGGTGAAATAATATATAGCTTATCTATCCATCTGATCTATCCATCTGATCTATGTGATCTATCTATCGATATCTATAGGTTTAATTTGAAAAACTGTCTCAAACTGTCTCGTTTCCTCGCTGGATCTCCAAGTCCCCTAGACCTACATGAAGGTGTGTCAAAAGAGAAAAGCCAGTGCCCTCTACAGGACGCCACTGACGGTGACGGTGCGCACACCCAGAGACGCATAGCCAACTTTAGGAGCTCATATAAACCATGACCTCCAAGTCAAAATCCAATTAATTTAACTTCGTCCCAGAACTTCACTGTGTAGTTTATTTATTCTTTATCAAACAAGAAAGAACGTAAACAAAAAAAATGAGGGAAGCAAATAATGATTTCCCCTTCCATATAAGCTAAAACAGCATCTAAGAGTCTGAGGATAGAGAGACATCCTGTTGTATGATGTTCATATTGACACTAATCTGTGATTTTGTGCTTTATAATTAATACTGATATTCTTCTCAGAAGTAATCAACCTGGTCCTGTAGAGGGCGACCTTGTGGTGTGGACCTTCTGACACCCTGGGGTCAGATGTTATACGCACACAGCAGGTGGCTGTTGTTATGAAGTATAATATATAACTTCAATTTACTGTATTTATGCTACAACAGGATTTAATCAAATCTATGCCTTCAGTATAACCGTAAAACTACTCTGGATTAATTAAGGTTGAAAAATAGCTTGATGAATATTGTTATGGCAGTGATCTTTGTAAATGTTATGTGATTTAGTAAATGTGTGGACTGACTGGAAGTTTCTTCTTTACCACATGCATCATGTCATGCTTTTGGTTTCATCAATGTTATTTCTATACTTTTTAATAGTCACTTGATAGGATTGCTATGTTGAAATGTGTAAAAAAAAAATATATATATATAAGCAGCAGTGGGGTAATAAATTGTGAAGATAAAATACACCAATCTTAACAGAAATCTGAACTGTGTATTTTAAATGTTTTATTGTTGTCACTGTAGTTGATGAACTTCCTTGAAGACGGTGCACATAGGCGATCACTGTTAAGTACTATATGTATCTACTGACCTCAGATGCAATAAACATGTCACTATGGAGTGAACCCTAATTGCTTGCCTGCTGATAAAGATAGACATAACTAGCAATCCTTTCACAAAATAATTCTCTTACTTACTTCTCTTATAATTAATAACAACATAGACGAAGATCACTCAGCCTGTAACTGATATGTATACAATTCACCTTTGTGATTTCACTATACAGAGATAGGTTGCTTCAGAATCGGAAACGGAAAAGATTTGAGACTCAAATAACACAATTTGCTTGCTTGCTTGCTGCTTGTTGGATTGACTGGGCTGTCATGATGGAGTGCTGTTCTGTGATTCAGTTTGGGAATCAATACAGCATCATCAACAAAAGTCTGTTGACAGTGCCAGTCATTGATGAGCTGCTTCGTATTACAAATGTACCTATGTGCAATTTTGAAGGCCAAAAGACAAAGTGCAACACATTCAATAAGAGTACAGACCATTATACATGCACACTTTCAACATCTAACGTGTCTAAACTGCAGTGGTATTGTGTTATTAATTAACAGATTAAGTCAAACAGATTATGCATTATAACAGAACACAAATTTTAATACCAATGACAATGCTGCGGTCAGATTGCAGCATGTTCTTTCTTGTGTCTTGTGGCAGGCAAGCAAGTGGATGGAGATATTACTCTAGGGAGGCTAGCCGAGCAGTGAAACAAGCCGTGGCAGGAAAATGGTCGAGTGGACAGGTATAGTGCCAGCTTGTTTCCTAAGAAATTGTTTTTGGTTGCTTGGGAGGTTCCGTCTGTCCTGTACACTTGTATGTGTTAAAGCTCCTGGATCAGAATCAATTCGCAGAAAGTGATAAAATAAGTATTTATTTTGCTGTTTATTGAGAGGGACTCCAAACTGATGAAGTGATGTAAAGATACATGCAAAGCTATAATTGTTGTTAGAAATGTTGACCTTTCTCTCTCTTTCCATATTATGATGATGGTTGTAATGATTTCACCTGCCCCATTTGAGGCTGTTAGGGTTTTCTGGTCTTTAGGAAATTTAATGGCTCATGTTCTCAACCATGTTAACATCTGTGCTGATCCAGAGTAAAATGAGCATGTGGATTCATCAGGAGCCATCTTCATCTTAACTGCTTGAATGCATTGCCTCCAACTTGTTATTAGCGCCATAGCAACAGGCAGGCAATCTCTTCCCCGTAGGTGGTCTTGTCATTGTTAGTGATGAGGTCCAAAACGGTAGTGCCACCTGCAAACCAGAGGAGTTTGTCTCACTCTCCTCTCCCTTTTCCTGAGGATCAGTTTCTTAATGTGAAAAATGTGCATTTTCCAGTATGTGTACAAACTGTTTCAATGCTTTAGCCAAATCCTGCATAACACCCTCTACCTCTAATGTAAATACACTATTGAAAAAATACTTTAAGCATTCACTAAAAGATCAGAGTAACACTCGGCTATTTAAAATGTCAAGCTACTCCAAAGAAGCATTTTGTTATTCATTTAAAGCAGTCAGACCCCTAGGCTGACCTGAAATTGGGTGTAGTAAAGGGCCTTGTAAATGGCAGTTGCTAGGTACAGTGCTCTGCTGCTAAGACAACTGACAAAGTAGCCACACACACACACATATATCACATACATTTTATTGCAGTCTGTGGCTGCAACGCATAGGCTTCTTCATGTCCAGTCCTGTCACAAAGGGGGAACATGTGTCATAAAAGGGGCCACAGATTTGCACCTGTTGAAACCAGGAATGTTTGAAATACTGTATATCCATATAGACGACAACATAGGTCATGGTGTACACATGCTATTGAGTAGAACCTTCAAATGGATGTCATTTAACATCTCTGTACTGAAGTGTAAACATCTTTTTCCACGCTATGCATTATTTTGATTTTATGCTCGACTATTATTTGAACTTTAACTAAAAGTATCTTTATGACTTTATCTGTCATGCCCTATTTGTCAAACTTAAACACCCAAGCCAAAAAAAGCCCTTTAAAAACATACCAAAAAAGCCTGCCTACATCAAACTAATTAACATTCAATCACAAAGCCGTGGGAAGCCACACTTGCAAATGGGATACAAATTAGTATCATCCATTGCAACTGTAGGGCTACATTTCATATTTATTTATTTTACTCTAAGAACAGACCTATATAACCTACATGCTCTATTAATTTGGTCAACTAAATAATGTAAAAACGGTATCAGTGGCAGTCTACACACAATAATAGGCTACTAAAACAAATAAGATAAAGGTTACGAGCAGAAAGTTTTATGGAGCTACCTGGCAGTGATTGAAGGATAGTGGCTGTTGCTAAGCAACGGAATGCTGACCGCCCCCCAGGACCGTACAGCTCGTGCCACTCTTCTTCTTTGCAGACTTAAAACTACAGTAACACGAAGTCAATAGCACATGTAGGGGAAGGTTTGCGGAGTTGACCTAAAGCATGTCGTGGTCGTAGAGCAATCATGTCCGACGACGAAAGTGTGCCTTCTTTTCTGGAGGACGACAGAGTAAAGTTTGTCGAGGGAAAAGTATGTGGCCTACTGCAACTGCGCCGCCAGACATGGGACAAGAGCGCCGTCTACGAAGAGTTTCAAACACTTATGAAAGACTTCTTCGAAAAGGAGTCTGTTATATTTTTCTCTTCATCAAAAAAAGGCTGTCTGGTTGCTTCTAAAGAGGTAAAGTTGATGCTTCATCTCCAGTAACGTTAATGTAGTAGCCGTAGATGACTAGTTTAGTGTACACTTGACGAGAAAGCTAGCTAAGTTTAGGGCACTTACACAATGTTACAATTGATGGATTTGGCATGACAGGTTTGATTTAACTGTTTGGAAGTGCCATATCGGTTTGTAGTAAACAACAATCGTGTGGTATTATTATTTCAAATGCAGGTCCCACCTGTTGATCAAAACAAGCAAATCTATATTCTCAAGAAGAGAGTTGTTCCCGTCAACTCTGAAAACTGCAGGGAAATTCTGCTCTTTGGCCTCCAGTCTCCATCACCACTACTGCAGCTGTCAAGCACAGTTGAGCAGGTGATTGTTATATCTTTCATCATACATCTATCTCATAAAAAAAAATGTTTTTTGCTATGCATATTTCTAGCTCGCCTTCATGAGAGCTGGGAGAATTAATTCTGTGTCTCTTCACAAGGTATGTGTTCCACTGCTGTCAAATAACCAAAACCATCAGATGTGGCCAAATCTCATGTCGGAGGACATCATTCGACATGTTGAGAACATGTGCAGTAAAACATCAGTTGTCCGGGGACAGGTTTTAGGGGAAAGTGTACTGCCTATCCCAGCTGCGACAGATTGGATGGACAATTCATTCAGCAGCTTCACAATGTAAGAAAACACACATTTTGCTTTTCTTTCAGAGCCTGGAAATAAAAATATATATATATAATATAATAAAGTATTTACAAACACTCTCTACATGTATTTTCACACTCAGGTATAATAACTATGACAGGGCACTGGCCCATGCTATAGAGACCCAGGTCATCAACTGGACTAATTTGATCCAGAAGATTTCAAAGGAGGATTCATCAGACCTACTCATGACAGGCTGCAACCCAGGGCCAAATGCAGAGCTGAAATTTTGGGCATCCAGGAAGAACAACATACAGAATATTTATCATCAGGTATGCTCCCTTTTCCTCCTGATCTTCACTTTAACAATGATTAACCTTACCTTCATCTCCTGACATTCCACACCCTGTTTAATGTGTTTGGTACTTTCCTTCCTAGCTTCAGAGTCCCATTGTTCAGAAGATGGCAAAGATGTTAAAGATGATGGATAGCAGCTATCATCCAACAATCAAGACTCTAATTGGAAATGTATTTGATGGTAAGATTAGCTGGCCCCCTTTTTCAAAGCTAAAGAATACATGCTGTACTTTGCACTTTGTCAAATGTCTGATGCACAGCATAATGTGATTACCATAACGTATTATCTGTGATTATGTTGTTTTAATTTAAATCCTTTTTTCTCAATCGAAAGCGCTTCAAGAAGCCCAGGACATTGACCTCCATCTACAGCCACTACTCACACAACTGACTCAACTGGAAAAGGAAGGATTTCCTCACTTGGAAACATCCATCCCTGCACTGTTCTACACACTCTTCCTTATCTGGACCAACTGCCAATCTTATCAAAGACCGGCACGCATCGTGGTGTTACTGCAGGAGCTTTGCAATCTGTTCATTGAGCAGGTGGGAATGCGTCCTTTGAAACACCTGTAGCGATGGATTACATCGAGCGCATACATGTGAAATTGTTGCGAATATAGCTGGACACAGGGCATGGAATTTAGAAAGTTAGTCAATCAGCATTATTCTGACTTCAATTGTTGCCTGTCTATGTGAACACATTCACAGATATACATACATCTTTCAACCTTTAGGCTTCTACATACCTCTCTGCAGATCTGCTGCTCAGAGAGGATCCAGAGGAAAGTCTACAAATGGTAAAGAGGGTGATAAAAGTCTTTAGATGTTTCAGACACAGTTACCAGACCCAGAGGGAGAGGTTGGCCAACCATGTGAAACATACACCCTGGGATTTCCCATCTGCCATGATTTTTGCACGTTTCAACCAGTTCTTTAATCGTATGCTACAGCTGGAGGTGAGATAAGGTTTTTGTCACAAGGAGGTTTTATTTTTGATGTGGTTGTGTTTCCTATTACAATATGTTATCTTTGCAGGACTTGTTTGAAATTATGCTGGACTTTCAGAGGATGGAAAAACTGGAATTTGGTGGACTTAATGGCAAACTCTACAGTGAGCATGCTGCTCAGATGTACAGAGAGTTCAGTAACCACTGCCAAGCGTTGAAGCACAGTGAACACAGCCCACTTGACTTAAACTCTCAGGTGAAATAATTTTTTATTGGCATTTATATTGCCAATAAAGATTTCCGTGAACAACTACTGCATATATTCACACGACATGATTTTACATTGGTGTCCATAATTAAATACTGTTTTATTGTTAACTTTCATCAACTCAAGGATTTTGAAAACGAGTACAAGGATTTGAAATTGAGGGTCGTGGACTTTGAATGCCGCCTTGCCAGCCTTCTTTGCTTGGCCTTTAAAGATTGCTCAGGACTGGAATCAGCATTTAAAGTAAGCAAGACTGGTTTATATGATGATGGTGATGATGACAGCATTGATAAAGTGAATTGTGAGTGACAGAGCTATCAAGTGGGACACCAACATCTTTGTTTTTTTTATCCTTTAGCTGCTAACTATTGTCGGACCCTTCCTAGAGAGAAGACAAATAAGACAGATATTCAGTCCCAACTTCCTTCTACTGCAGCAACATTTCAGAGAAGAGCTGGAGAGATGTAAATCTCTGTTTAAGTCCCAGCTCACTCAGGTACTGGAAGCAGAATAGAATATCAACAATATGTATTCAAGGGACATTAGGTATTGTCCATGCAACAACTTTGTTTTATTCTGTCTTTGTTTACAGATGGAGAGTGGTCTGACTAAGAACATGGCTCACACATCTGGAGCTTTGAAGTGGGCAAAAATGCTCAGAGAACGCATTAAAACACCATGGGAAAAAATCAGATTACTGTTTGACATGTCAGTAAAAATACAATTTCTACAGAATCGATGAATTAGTTACAGAAAAAGATTCAGAGATACAGTACATACAATAGATGGCAATTGTGCTTGGGCTTAAAAATGTAAATTATCGCACAATTATACAATATTTCCAGGCCTGCAGGAGGTGGAGAATTGGTGCAGGAGTACCACATGTACATGGAGATGTTGAGTCTCCTGGACCAATATGAGGAGGACATTTACTCTGACTGGTGTAATGGTTTGGAACAGGCCTGCCTGATCAACCTGAACCAGCCTCTTATCTCCAGAAATACCTCATCTGACCTGATCTCACTCAACTTCAATCCAAAGGTAATTAATGTAATGTCCCTGCAGACTGGAGAGCACATTGTGCAAACATCCCCCAATGCTAAATAATGATCCATCGTACTGTTAGACTGACGTAGTAATGTCTGTCGCTTATAAAGCAAGTTAAATTGCTTCCCTCAAATTGTTCACGGGCCATCGAGATCCCTCAAAATTAGAATCTCGTTAGTATAATTTTAGTTTACTATGTATGGCCAAGGAACTTCTTTTATTGTTGCAATGCGTCGGTTCAAGAGGTATATCTCCTAATTTTCTAAATAATCTGTTCATAAGTTGTTGTTTTTTCAACGTACTGCTGAGAGACTTGGTACTAAGTGCATAAACAAAGCCATCCTCAATTATTTAATTTAAGTTATTATATTCTCCAAGGGTTTCTTTAGTTGAGACAACACATGTTTACCACCACCCCACTGTGACTATGTATATGAGTTAATTTCCTTTCACTCCTCAGCTGACTGAAGTCTTGAAAGATGTGAAGTATATTCAGACTCTCGGTCAGATCAAGATCCCTGCAGCTGCAATGGCAGTTTTTGAGAAGCGTGACATGTTCACAAAGGTAAGACACAAACACTTTACACCCACACCTGTTTGAGCAAAAAAAAAAAAGCAATATGTATATCCTATTATCATAGTCTGCACCTCAGAATATATTGTTTCTCCTCACTTGTATTTTGCAGTATGTATGCAGTCTGCAGCTATTGGTACAATGGTACAACACGCTAAAGCAGACGGTGCTAGAGGTGGAACTTCCTCTCATCAGAGTTGAGCTAGACGCCATAGACGTGCAGTTGACAAGAGCAGAGTCTGATCTGACGTGGCAGGATCCGGCCTGCTGGAGCTTCATCAGCACCAGCAAAGACCTGGTCCACGACCTCGTGTGTCGAGTCAGTAGAGCCAAGGAAAACTGCGAAGCCATCCGGTCAATGATGAAGGGATGGAGCAAACAGGCCATGTTCTGCAGAAAGGACAACAAGAAAGGCTCGCTCATACAGCTGGATGACAGGGGAGACCGTGTCAGCAAGAAGTACAGCTCCGTGAAGAAGGATGGAGACCATATCCACAAGCTCGTACAGGTGCGTATGGCTGGATGTGTGAAAAATTCACTCTAGTACATTATCGATTTTTCATGATTACTTGTGTTGCTGTGCTGAATCAGAATCAGAAAACCTTTAATCGTCCCACAGCGGGGAAATTTACATAATTTACTGTAAATAATCCCCAAGCAACATGAAATTATTGGTATGGTTCCTGAACCTGTGAGCATGTTGTAGAGTCCCACTATAAGGACAGGTCTGTTCACAGGCAATTTAAAACCTTGTTTATTTATATTTATTCATTTCAGAATTTGCACTTGTGTTTGGATTCAGTGTCCTTGCGATTGGATAATGCATATATGATAAATGAGATAAATCAAAATGTAACCTTTATCTGTCCTGTACTATTAATAGTCCCGAGGTCTTTGATGTCATTTCTGACCTTCTAGTTCTAATCAGTTGAATTTGACTGATTAGACTGAAAAATGATTTTACTTGATATATTTTATAATACAATACAATACTTGTAAATAAGCCATTACAAAAGATATGCTATAGTTATTCTGAAATACATGAAACCCCTCAAATGAAATGTGTCAACCTGCACTATTCTTAGAATTTGAAATTGACAGAAATACATTGTCAAAACATTGGCAGTTTTTGTGCTCTCCATCTCAAATATCCTATCATTTCATCAGGATAATAAGGTCCTTTTCCACGCTGACCCTGCGTCAGAAGCGTGGCAGTCCTACCTGGAGTATGTGGATGAGATGGTGGTGGAGGGGCTCTTCAGCTACATCAGCCACTCTCTTCAGTTCTTTGCGGACAACATGGAATCATGGCCGAACCCGACACCTCTGTTTGAGTCTCAGTTGATGCTGAGTAGCTCAGGAATGGTTTTCCTCCCCTCGTTGGAACAAGATGCAGGTGACGGCCTCTATGAGCTTATAGAAGGTCTGGTTGGCGACATATTCAAGACTTCAGTGAATATCAACAGAATGGCTGCTGATCTAAGCTTGGAGAGCTACCAGGTACTTTGCCGTAAATTTGGATGTTTAAAGAAAGTCTACTCCACTGCCCCGCTAATCTTTCTAAACCCATTATAGTGTATTCTTTTACAAATAGTAGTTTTTCCTCATGTTATATGTCATCTAATATAACTCTTACAGGATCTAATGGATGAAATGCTAGATTTGTTGGACCTGAGGCAAGAAATAATGGCACGAGTGGAGAACGTCCTCAAGCAAGCGATAAATTACCAGAGAAAGTTTGACTGCTACACCCATCTCTGGCAAGATGACAGGGCTGAGTTTCTCAGCCAGTTTCTCCTGTATGGACGTGTATTTACAGCTGAAGAGATGGAGGCTCATGGAGCAGATGCACTCCCCGAGAGCCCGCCCACAATTGATAACTTCAAAGAACAGGTCAAATGCTTTTTTAAATCGTGAATCTCATTTCCCGTACATGGCATATGTCTTAATTGTAATCTTTATTGTGTTTGTAATTTTCACAGATAGATTATTATGAGGATCTTTTTGCGGAAATTTCCAAACTTGAAGACTTCAGAGTGTTCAATGGATGGTTTCGAGTGGATATCAAGTTCTTTAAAGTGAGCCTCCTTAACACTGTAAAGAAGTGGAGCTGGCTTTTTAAAGAACACCTCTTGACTTATGTCACTAACAGGTAAAATTCATTTCTGAATGGCTATTAAATGCACACCAAACGGTTCTCACAGTTCATTCTTTCCCACTCAGTCTCGATGAGCTGCAGAAGTTTGTCCGAGCCACTGTTGAAGGGCTGGGTCAGCCTGTGGCTAAAGGAAACCACCGTGGCTTGGTGGAAGTGATGAGTCACCTGTTGGCTGTCAGAGACAGACAAGCAGCCACAGACAAGACGTTTGAGCCTTTTAGAGACACAATAATCCTGCTGGAACAGTATGGAGTGACAATATCAGACCAGGTCTATTCTCAGCTGGAGGTTAGGAAAGGAATGGTTTAATGCTTCTATTTGCTACCTTCAAGTAAATGATATGATAACAAATTATAATATATTTACATATTTATTTAGTGGCTATTCAACCTTTTGAGAAATGTAAATAATTTTCTCTATAGGAACTTCCTGAGAAATGGAGTGGGGCAAAAAAACTGGCCTTAAAAGTGAGGCATGAGGTGGCACCCATGCAGAATGCAGAAGTGATGGTCATACGGAGACGATGCATGAAATTTGAGGTGACAAGTCACTTTTAACTCATTTCCAGCTTTATATTATATTTAAAATGTTGAGGCTATTGTGCTTTATACCTTAGTGTAAACAAGTGGTACTTGTTATTTTTCAGGTGAAACAAAGCAAATTCAGGGCGAAGTTCAGATCAACAGCGCCCTTGAGTTACAATGCAGTTCGTCCCTACATCAGCCTGGAGAAAGTAGGAGTCCAACCATTGCTTGATTTTAGGATTGAAATAATATTGTATTATACTGTATACTTTGGATAATAATTACAATGTGTTGTTGTATAGTCTGAAAAAGCCGTCCGAGACATGGAGAAAGAGGTCGCAGAGCTACAGGAGTCCACAAATCTGTTTGATGTTACAATTCCTGACTACAGAGACATCAAGCTCTGCAGACGAGAGATCACGGTCCTCAAAGAACTGTGGGACATTGTTGTGTTTGTGCAGGTAAATTGCTTAATGTACACTGTACACTTCAACGTCACTATTCTGGAGTAAAGGGAAATAGTTTAGGCCTCATCACCCCACTACAATGCCACCCAATAACTCAATAACTTGACCAGGCTATCCTTCTGGAGGCTGTCATTGATTCTTTGAATACCCTGTAGGGTCTAAATGTCCCCATTAAGGACCCTCAGCCCATTGACCCCTCTGCATGTGTCTTTATCTATACAGAGCAGTGTGGAAAACTGGACAATGACCAAATGGAGGCAGATAAACGTGGACCAGATGGATGCAGAATTGAGGAGGTTTGCCAAGGTGAGGTCACCAACAGTGCTACATCACACCAGCGCATCTCTCCTGCTGTCTTGCTGTCATGCACCATTGCTATTTGTAACAGATGCCTCTAATAACTAATTATGTTTACCTACCTTCTGTTTGTGTAGGACATACGGAAGCTTGACAAAGAGGCTCGCGTTTGGGATGTGTATTCTGGGTTAGACCTTTATGTAAAGAACCTGTTGACGTCACTGCGGGCCGTGAGTCAGCTACAGAACCTGGCAATACGAGAGCGCCACTGGGTGCAGCTAATTAGAACAACACAGGTGCATAAACACACACAGCCGAGGTCATACTGTAAAGCAATGTTTTTTTTCTTGCCTGATCGAAATCTGAGACTGCATCATGACAATAATTATTTTGTAATAGATGGACTTCACTGTGACTGATGGTACCACCGTGGAAGACCTCTTGGCTCTGCAACTCCATTTGTTGGAAGACGAAGTTCGCAACATAGTGGATAAGGCGGTCAAAGAAATGGCCATAGAAAAGGTTCTTCTTCAATTAATAGACTGTGGTCAAACACATCAACATCGAGAGTCATTTTGCATATGAAAAGAGTAATGACATCAAATTAGGAGCCTACACCATGAACATGGTCCATTATATTGCTGTCCTGCAAAACTATGCATCTCCAAAACATCAACTTTTCAGATTCGTGACCAATAGATTGGTATGGTTTATTTAGCAAAAGAAGAATGACAATTTTCTCAATTAATAAAAGAACACTTAATCTAAAGTAACTAAAATCATAGATCACATGGATACATGGTTTTCATTGAATGAGTAACTCCTTGACCAAAAATACTAACTAAAGTAAGTTAATACAGTAAGACTGTGTGTTTGAATTCAAACATGTTATCATTTCGCTGTCTGTTCTTTTTTAAAATTTCAGATTGTGACAGAAATAAGCAAAACGTGGGCATCAATGGAACTTTCATATGAAGATCATTACCAAACCTCTGTGCCACTGCTTAAATGTGACGAGGAACTTATTGAAACTCTTGAGGATCATCAGGTAAATATCTAAGCTACTGATATTAATAAGAAGGTTTTATGTGTGACTTTATAGCGTAAAATGCACAATGGCTTTAAAGCACAAGAACAAGTTCTCAAGATCAGTTGTCTGTGAGAAGCACTGATAGTTAAGTGCTGAATAGAGATGAGGGTGCAGAAAGGGGCCGCCCTGTCTGACTGTCTAACAGCACAGCTGAGAGTAGAGAGGTCCCTATTGAGTCCTTAGATTTATAGCTGCTGTAGGACACAGGGCATTGTTTAACCGTGTCAGTCTTTGTACATGTCCACCAGATGCATTGGGGGGGTTATAGCCAGCAATTAGAAGTCTTGCCACTTTAGTGCCTAGATCTTTGTGTAAACAGACTGTTTCCCTCCCCCATTTTTTTTTATGGCATGGCATGCTGATGAGGTTGAATATGCATTGAAATTAAACTGACACATGTTATGAGGCTTAGGTTATTAAGATATTACTTTCTCTCGCCACAGATTGGGTGGTAGTTAAGTGTATTTGTGTTTCACATTGGATCAAATCCTTTTGATGGACTATAATCATGTCTCCATGTCTTCATCCTCAAGGTTCAGCTCCAGGGCATCTTTCAGAGCAAGCATGTACATCACTTCCTGTTCCAGGTGGTGGAGCTACAGAAACAGCTGACTGTGGCTGACTCTGTGCTGATGGTCTGGGTGGAGGTCCAAAAGACGTGGGCCTACCTGGAAAGCATTTTCAAAAGCTGTGACGACATCGGCCAACAGCTGCCTGCAGATGCACACAGATTTCAAGCTATAGATGCAGAATTTCAGGTCTGCACTCATGTGCCAGTCATGTAGTGAGGCAATTCCCTTTGTTCTCGTCATTGTAATCATGGTGATTTTGGTTCTTTCAGGAGTTAATGTTGGACAGTGCAAAGACTAAACATGTTATTGAGGCCACCAACAAGCCTCATCTATTTGAGAAGTTAGAGGATCTACAAAGAAGGTTCATATTTATTTAATTACACTTTCATTATACTGCTCACAGTTTGATGGATTGTGCTCACTATTCCCAAACTCTCTCTTTTAACAGGCTGGCATTGTGTGAGAAAGCTCTTGCTGAATACCTGGAGACAAAGAGACTCACATTTCCACGGTTCTACTTTATTTCATCCGCAGACTTGTTGGACATCCTCTCTAAAGGGGGTCGTCCCAGAGAGGTGCATTCATGTAGCATTTCTCCTCATTTGAGTTTTTAGTATTTTTCCAGTCTCACTATTTCACTCGCTGTTTCTGTCATGAAAAATGGAATGACTTCGAGTGTCTTTTGCAGGTAACTGTCCACTTCTCAAAATTGTTTGACAACATGTCAGATCTTGAGTTTGCCAAAAATGAACATTTGGATAATCCTAAACTTGCAGTGGGCATGTACAGCAAAGAGCGAGAATACGTCCCATTCCAATCTGAATGTTGCTGTTACGGGCCGGTAAGATTCAGTTTTTAAAAAATCTGAATAAACTGGGACATTTCACAACTTAACTAATGGTTAAAAAAAAACTACTTTACATTAGGTGGAGGCGTGGCTCTCTTCTCTGGAGGAGTCTATGAAGGAATGCGTCAGGGGTCACCTGTCCGAAGCTGTGTCTGCGTACGAGGACAGGCCCAGAGAGCAGTGGATTCTCGACTTCCCTGCCCAAGTGGCTCTCACTGGATCCCAGATCTGGTGGAGCAATGATATGGACCTCGTGTTTAAAAGACTGGAGGAAGGATTTGAGTCTGCACTAAAAGATTACAACAAAAAACAGGTACATTGTATAGTAAGTTGACACACTTGCGTTCAAGCATGCAGCTTAGTTGGCAAGAAAAGCTGACCGAAAAAACTAACATTAACATTTTTGTCGATATTTGCTAAATTGGGCAATAGGCATAGTGTTTCAGAGACATCATCTTAAAGATGGCTGATGCTTAATTTAAATATGACATTAATGTGAAAGATGTAATGATAACTTACACGTATGTTGTTAATTGAAAGAGGGGTGTTTATTCAATGATAAAATGTTGTTGATGGGCGCCCCGGTAACTCAATTGGTAGAGCAGGAGACCCATGTAATAACGCTGAGTTCTTACTGCAGCGCTCCGGGTTCAAACTGAAATCAAATTTGACCCACGACCCTTTGCTGCGTGTCACCCCCCCCCCCCCCCTCTCCCCCCCATCCTGTCTATCGAATAAAGTACAACAACACCACAAACCATGGCCTCAAAAACTCACATAAATCAACACCTCTTTGAATTAATTGAACAGCATCCGTTAATGTACTAATTGACAGTAGGTGTAATCGTGCATTATTGCGATGAAATTAAATTTTAAGAAAAAGTCACTGCCACTTGATTTATTTTTTATTTTATACACACATGCTAAAAACGATGGACATGTTTTCCATAATGGCATCATATTCCCATCTGCTGGGTTTGTCGGGCCTTGTTGTGCTGTATGATCACAGTTATATTATCACTCTTGTCAGTTTCATCAGCACTATTTAAGGTTAGCATGTCCTTGGTTGCTGTTTGAATAATCTCTCTCTCCCTTCAACGCACTGCACTGCACTGATTGGATCTGCTGTCACACTGGACTAGTGACAAATGCAAGACATCCAGTGATGTTTTAGTCAAAAGAGGAGCAAAAGACTTCTTTTGATTGTCTGTTCCTGTAAAATCGTCCACATGGTGTGCATTCATACACCGCAATGTATGTTGTTCTGCGGGGGTTTCATTTTTAATGACTTTGAATACTTAATAATACAAGGGAAACATGAATTTTGAACCATGCAATTTTGTATCATATTGTTGCCAATTCAATCTTGTGTGAATTTAAATTGGCACTCTTGTCATAACTCCTCAGCATTGCTATAAATCTGTTTTTTTATTCCCTCCTCCAGATTTCTCAACTCAACTTGTTGATTGGCATGCTGCTGGGAGAGCTGAGCTCAGGCGACAGACAGAAGATCATGACTTTATGCACTATTGATGTCCATGCAAGAGACATTGTTGCCAGCCTGATTACCCAAAAAGTAATCTCAGTATAAATCATCTCATATGTGGAAAAGAACAAATCAGTGTTTTTATAGTTTAGCTTTTCTATAGTTAGAATATAATTGACTGAAAATCACAACCCATATAGTAACACCTCAATTCTCCATTTGTAACCTATGTGCAGCGGCAAGAAAAACAAACTTTCTTAAAATTTGAGTTAACGATTAAAATAACATGACAAACCTAAATAGGAACAGTACAGTTCCTCCTGACAGAGGCACATCCTCCATTTCGCCAAATGGATAGACTAGATTGTAGACCATAGACTTGCACAAAACTATTTGAAATGGCTATGATCATCATACTACAGCAGCCACATGTGTTCACAGGTCACCACCTCGCAGGCCTTCCAGTGGCTTTCCCAGCTCCGGCATTGCTGGTATGAGCAGCAGCATCACTGCTTCGTCAACATCTGTGACTCCCAGTTCCTTTACTCATACGAGTATCTTGGAAATACAACGCGTCTTGTCATCACTCCCCTCACAGACAGGTAACTCTTCACGCTTTATCAGTTTTCAGTCTATGCAAGTAACGTTTGGAAACATTCGCTACATTCAGCATTGCTAAACAGCACATTTGTGTCTCTCTGTGTGCTCTTGACATGGGCGCGTTTAGGTGCTACATCACCTTAACTCAGTCGCTCCACCTGACCATGAGTGGAGCCCCAGCTGGCCCCGCTGGAACAGGGAAGACGGAGACCACTAAAGACCTCGGCAGAGCCATGGGCGTCATGGTATACATCTTCAACTGTTCCGAACAGATGGACCACAAGGTGTGAAATTCATTCAGCAACACACATTCATAGTTATTCTCTTTGGACAGTTTATGTCTTGATTAGCTGTTTCACTAGATGTGTATGTTTAAATGCAAAATGTTTTGTTTTTTTTGTTCATGTTCAGTCAATTGGAAATATCTATAAGGGTCTGGCTCAGACTGGAGCCTGGGGCTGCTTTGATGAGTTCAATCGTATCGCTGTGGACGTTCTGTCCGTTGTAGCAGTGCAGGTCAAAACTATACAGGACGCCCTTCGCTCTAAAAAGAAAAGGTAACCAGTTGAAGCTGAATACATGAAGACTTTTGAACATGTGTTAACTCTCTGTGCAACCTTACAGGTTCCTGTTCTTGGATCAACACATTGTCTTAAAGCCCTCTGTGGGGATATTCATCACTATGAACCCTGGCTATGCAGGAAGGACGGAGCTACCTGAGAACCTCAAGGCTCTTTTCAGGTGAGAGGGATACAGCAACTTTATTTATACGGTGCCTTTACTCAGCATGAAGTTCATTGTCTGCACTGTCTGTGTCCCGCTGTAGACCCTGTGCCATGGTGGTGCCTGACACTGAACTTATTTGTGAGATAATGTTGGTGGCAGAGGGCTTCCGTGGTGCTAAGCTTTTAGCCAGGAAGTTTATCACTCTGTACACTCTCTGCAAAGAACTGCTCTCCAAGCAGGTAGGATAAAAGCATTTAATAGCACTGTTATATTTCTTAATGTAGGATTAAAACAGAGAGCATCAATAATACATCTTTTCAGCTAACCTCAGGAGCACAGCGATGCACAAAACAATTTAATAAATCTCAGTACTTTTATGTTAAGAGTAAACACAGGAATACACATCTTTATTGTCTATTCTCGTTTGTCCATTAGGACCACTATGATTGGGGTTTGCGAGCTGTCAAGTCTGTTCTGGTTGTTGCAGGGGTGCTGAGAAGAAGAGACAAGAGTAGACCAGAGGATCAGGTGACTTAGATGTGTATGTCATCCCACAGCCACAAGAGGAAGACTCATTGTCTTGTATAATCTACAAGTGCACTTTACTTCCCAGGTGCTAATGCGTGCACTGAGGGACTTCAACATGCCTAAAATTGTCACTGAGGATGTGACTATCTTCTTGGGATTGCTGGGAGATCTGTTCCCAGGCCTGGAGGTGGAGAGAGAGAGAGACTGTGAATTTGAAAAGGCCATCCGAAAGACCACACTGGAGCTCAGGCTCCAGCCTGAAGAGACATTCATCCTTAAGGTTATGATATTATATTTACATGATATGGTGTATACCATGCTTGGAAAAAAAAAAAAAAAAAAAAAAAAAAATTGAAATAATCTATTTCTAAACATTTATTTTGTCATTTATAGGTGGTGCAGTTGGAGGAACTCATGGCTGTGCGTCATTCTGTCTTTGTTGTTGGAAATACAGGGACTGGAAAAAGCCAGGTTAGATTTTATTGCCTTAAACATTTGTAAAAGCAAATGCTCAATTTCTTTTGGAAAGGTACATTAAATGCCATGTTTCTTAAAAATCTTTTCAACAGATTTTGAGAGTTCTCCATAAAACCTATGTTAACTTGAAGAGGAAGCCTGTCTGGAATGACCTCAATCCAAAGGCAGTAGACAGAGATGAATTGTTTGGCTTCATCCATCACGCAACTCGAGAGTGGAAAGATGGTAAAGAGATAGTTTTAATTGGGAATAACAACACTTAAAATACAGGAACCAGTGTTAACTTGTTCTAGATGTAAACAGGGCTCATACCTTGTTATCTCAGTTGTCATTTGTGTTCTTCAATCTCTGTGTAAGGTTTGCTTTCATCACTGATGCGAGAGCAAGCAAACATCTCCCACATAGGACCTAAGTGGATTGTGTTGGATGGAGACATTGATCCGATGTGGATTGAATCACTCAACACGGTGATGGATGACAACAAGGTACCTCCCTCCTGTTCATCCATACGCTATTGTACAACACGTAGCAACCAAGGTGGTAAAGATAGAAAAAGACGTTTCTTTCCCTCTCCTTCAGCAATCACTACCTGTGTGAGTACTTGGAAATCTTTTTCCAGAGCGATGAATCATGTCCGAGTGATCTTGCGCCTTTGATATATTCTTAAGCAAGTCTGTCAAACCTGATGAGATATGAAGGTGTTTTTCTTATCGTTTGGCCAGAGTCTTGTCCGTCATGTTAACCATTCAAATGTTATAATATTTGGAAACCGTTATGCTTCATAACATCCTCCAGGTCCTGACTCTGGCCAGTAATGAGCGTGTGCCACTCACTTCATCCATGAGACTGGTGTTTGAAATCAGTCACCTAAGGACGGCGACTCCTGCTACTGTGTCCAGAGCAGGAATTCTCTTTGTTAACCACCAGGACCTGGGCTGGAACCCGTGAGTCACTCAGTTTGTATTCATTTCATATCAAAGCATTTCTGAGGTTTTCAATGCAATGCTGTGAACCTGTGTAGGCAACAAAACTACTTGGTTAGGTTCAGGAAAACGTCGTAGTTTGTGTTCAAATGAGTACGTTTGTTACTTTACCATACGCACGTGGTGTTAGTTAAGTACATAAGTTACTGAGAGGCAGCAATGCATGTCCTGGCTCAATATTACGTGGGTTAAATACGAAATATAGTGCATTACCTTTCCTCGGTATAAATACAAACACTTAATGAGAACCGCCTGCATTGTTCCCAGGATCAATTTGTGTAAATGTATTGTACTCAAAAGACGAGGGACACTGATTCAGATCAGCACAGCAATATAAAATGATTCCTCCCTCAGGTACGTTGCCAGCTGGATTGACCAACGAGAACGGCAAACGGAAAGGGCCCACCTCACCATACTGTTCGAAAAATATGTTCCTCGTTGTCTAGAACAGATGAGAAACACCTTCAAGACCATCACCCCTATCCCAGAAATCTCCATGGTGCAGGTACCCAACACACAAGCACTTACAGTGAATTTGTTTTCTTATTTTGTAGGCCTATACAGTCGGCGGATCAAAATGAAATAACACTTTTTTTTCTCTTGTTAAGACACTCTGCACTTTGCTTGACTGCCTTCTAACACAAGAACATATTCCATCTGACTCTCCACGTGAGCTCTATGAGACCTACTTCACATTTGCCTGCATCTGGGCTTTTGGTGGGGCCCTGCATCAAGATCAGGTACTACTTTGTTTTAATTCAAGTGGATGACATTTAGTATGGTATAACAGTCCTTAATTTAAATCTTAAAACGTGTATATATAGCTGTAGCTTACAAGTGTAACGACAATTTTGGTGCCTGAATTGTGACATGGCATTGACATGCTCTATTTGTGTCCCGATAAAGCTAATATACGTTAATTTCTTGGGTGCTCAAAACTCAACAGTTGTTCCTTGAAAGAAAGTATGCCTGTTTCATAAAAAAAAAAAAAAAAAGTGTACCTAGGCATGAGTGTTGCAGGCAACATTTAGGACTGTTGGACAATGTTATTGGATAGTTTGTTAATACTCCCGGTAACAGTCCGCTTAACTTTCTCCTTGATTTGTACTTCTGTCAGGAAGGTATAAATTTAGGGTGAGGTGAAACATAGTGCCTTTTGCTGGCAGACATGTCAAGACATATGACCAAGAATAATATAAGCTCATTGTACCTGTCAATGATTTGGACTAATGGAGGGGTTGTTCATTGAAATTATATGAATAATGTATGATATTATATCTTCAATGATTTGTCCAGCTCTATGATTACCGGGTAGAGTTCAGTCAGTGGTGGACAAAAGAAATGAAGACAGTGAAGCTACCAGCACAGGGGACAGTGTTTGACTACTACCTTGACCCTCAAACCAGACGGTTCCTGCCCTGGAGTGACACTGTGCCTCCGTTTGAAATGGAAACTTGTACACCATTACAGGTAAGTACATATATAAGCTGCCTTACATATGGGGGAGTAGGACCCGTCATGTACTGTAACTCCAGAAACACACACTCCTCAAAGCAGTTTGACAAATAATCACATACATGATCACGAGCAACCTTTTTTTAAAGAAAAATAACCAAAAATGAACAATACAGTCATATTACAAATATATGTATGCCTCAGTGAACATAATTAGAGAGGGTAAAGTCCAATCATGAGGTTATGGCAGGGGTGCTAGAATGGATGATAGGCTTTCCACTGTGTCTGATTACCATCTACTACACCCCATACCAGACTGTGTGGGGGTGAAGGCATGAGCAACAAGGCTTGAGCTATCACCCACGCTCTATTGTCTTTCTTTATGCTCCTGCGTACAGCTGTGAATGCTCCAAAGGCTCTTGCTGAGCCATAATTAGTGGGGTTTTGTTCTGAGCAAATGATGCTATTATGACAGAATAGTTGTAGTGTACTGGGGAAATACAAGAAATTATAAATCACATACAATTCACTGAACACATGTCTGTCAATAAATCACACTCAAAGAAAGCCATAATAACTATGTATGTTTCTGCTCTCTGTCTTCCTGCTGTTTCTATGATTGCAGGCTGTTCTGGTACACACAGCGGAGACTGTGCGTCTTCGGTACTTCATGGACTTGTTGCTGGAGAGGAGACAGCCAGTGATGCTCGTGGGGATTGCGGGAGTGGGAAAGACTGCACTTGTCAAGAACAAGTTTGACTGTCTGCCAGAGAGTTACATGACTACAAAAGTACCCTTCAACTACCACACTACCTCCCTCATGCTGCAGGGTGAGTGGGGGGTTTCTGATTGTTCTTTAGTATTGACTAGCGCATCAAGTAAACTGCAGCACCATCTGCTGGTAATGCTCAGATTCAGACAGAGTGGCATTCGGTATTATTGTAATCATATGACATCTCCACGTTTCCAAAGTTGGTTGGACTAGTGTCACATTATGCAACCTCTTTGTGTCTATGGGTAACTGTAGTTTGGTAGATGTTTTTTGTTGTTGTTTGCCTTCTCATGTAGTGATTCTTGAGCGACAGTTAGAGAAAAGAGCAGGACGGAGCTTTTGCCCTGTAGGCAACAGAAGGATGATCTACTTTATAGACGATATCAACATGCCAGCTGTCGACAGTTATGGAACAGTGCAACCTCACACACTTATACGTCAGCATCTGGATTATGGGCACTGGTGAGAAAACCCCACATGCTTAGTAACAATTTTTTAGTTGTGTTTTTGAGTCTTATGCCACCACATGAAACATTTTGCCAAACTATGGTGTGTTCTGCTTATATAACCAAGCCTGTCTTTACTTGCTCTCTGTAGGTATGACAGGCAGAAACTGAGCCTAAAAGAAATACACAATACCCAGTATGTTGCCTGTATGAATCCAACTGCCGGGAGCTTCACTATCAACCCCAGACTACAAGTATGTTTCCCGATTTAATTGCCCTTAATCTTATTTTCTGATGTTGGATTAAAAGAAGCGTATTGTATCAGCATAATCTATTTTTTATTGCAGTCTTATCTGCTTATCCATTCGAAATGCTGTTGAGAATCTTGAGTAAATGTGTTTTTATAGTGAATCTTCATCTGCAGAAACTTCTCAGGAACTCATTTCACTTGCTTGTTTGCAGAGAAAAGGATTAGCATGGAGAAGAAGCAGCAATTACAATGCCACAAGAAAAACTCATCTTAAATATTTGGAGCATAAAAAAACATGTAAAAGATTTCAACATAATATTTTATACTCAAGAGGCAGCATGGAGAGGAGGTATTACTACAAACTAAGCCTGTAAGATGTAGTTCAAATACATATTTCCAGATAAATTAGTTTTGATTCAAAATGACTGCCAAGGATTCGTTTGTAGATTTTGGGTCGTTTAATAATCAAAATGATATCACTGCTGTACATTTTCTGAAATGTGGTCGTGCCTTTGCTCTCTGCAGAGACATTTCTCAGTGTTTGCGGTGAACTTTCCTGCGTCTGAGGCTCAGGTGTCAATTTTCGGTCAGATCCTGTGTTGCCACCTGAAGCAGCTGCGGTTCAGTCCGCTGGTTCAGAGGAGCGCTGCAGACGTCGTCCAAGCTGCCATAACTCTTCATCACAAGATGGTTCACAGCTTTCTGCCAACTGCCATCAAATTTCACTACACATTTAATCTACGAGACTTGTCGAACGTCTTTCAGGTAGTACTGATAGTGATTCTTTTTTAAAATGAGACTATTACATTATTTGAATGAAAAGTGAAACAATCATATGATTATTTGTGTTATTCAGGGCATCCTCTTCGCTGGGCCTGACAGTTTGGAAGAGAGCACTGACCTGGCACTATTGTGGCTCCACGAGTCCTGCAGAGTGTACTCAGACAGACTGGTGGATGTCAAGGACCTGCAGCTCTTCCGGAAGCTCCAGATGGAGACTGTGCATGAATGCTTTGAGGTGCAATACAGATTCTGTTAAGGGGTGTAAACGGTACAAATTGCTGTTCTTCACCTTCAGATCAACACAAACCAAAAGACTTCAGTGATTTATTTTGCTTGTCCTCTTCCAGGGACTGGAGGACAAAAAGGTGACAAAGCAGCCCCTCCTCTATTGCCACTTTGCCCAAATGGGCGATGAAGCCTCCTATGCTCCTGTTACAGACTGGGCTGCGCTCAGGTCTGTCCTCACAGATGCCCTGGAGAGCTACAATGAGCTCAGTGCAGCCATGAATCTGGTGCTGTTTGAAGATGCCATGCAACATGTGTAAGTATATTATTACAAGAAATGGTAATGACTTAATACAATGTTTTCCTTTTTGACAATGTTCCTGAAGTGTTTTTTCAAACCTTTTAAACCAAAGACACTAAACACACATCAACTACAGAAGGAGCTTATAAACGACATATAAGTAGTGAGAAAATAAAATAAGCCATTTTATGAAATATAAAGATGGCAGTTTAATGCAGCAAAGGAAGTTAATACAATGTGAGTTACTGGCATATGTTAAACGCCTCCATTCAGCTGACGTGGAGACTACGTATTAAAACAGTCTGTATAGATTTATAATATTTGCTTTCGATAGGGTTGTTTCATGGCGTCACAAATGTTGCGTTGTTTACCAGCTGTCGCATCAGTCGTATCCTGGAGTCTCCAAGGAGTCATGGCTTACTGGTTGGGGTCGGGGGCAGTGGGAAGCAGAGCCTGACTCGTCTGGCTGCTTACATGTCCTCTGTGGAAGTCTTCCAAATCACTCTGACTAAGGGTTATAGCATACAGGACCTCAAGGTAAATATTGATGTCGTTGATAGGTTGCAGTCAAACACAGTTTCACCTGTTTAAAATATTTTTTTATGAAAATATACAAGCTTTTAAGTGACCTGCTTGTACTTACAATCCTTCACAGTTCACTTAAATCAAGGTTTCTTTCAAATAAAAAAATCCTTAGATCAAATTTTCCTTCTGGCTGCATGCGGGGTATTGATGTAATTCAGTTTTATTCAGCTTCCCCACTGACGCGGGGAATACTCGTCAGATACTATTTAGAGCCACTGGGAAATGTTTCAATACCTCATTAATGAAGCAGGTTTGTCAATTTAATCATTTAATAGCCTCTTAAAGAAATCAAGGCGTTATCATGGGACCTGTGTTATCTTATTGATTATTGTTGATAAGAAATTCTCTAGTGGACTCGACATCTGTGTGAACAGTAGGTTTCTTTCATAGCATGTGTTATTTTATTTAGATGGATCTGGCAGGCTTGTTCCTCAAGACTGGAGTGAAGAACCAGCGTGTGGCTCTGCTCCTGACTGATGCACAGATACCCGATGAACGGTTTCTGGTCATTATTAATGACTTACTGGCATCAGGTCAGACCTAAACTCCATCATGTCGTGTTTTAGCTGTGAGAACAATCATAGAATGTTCTTGGTGAATGTACATCATCAACTATCAAACCTGTTCAGTCTTTGAAATCGGTCTGAAGTTATAAGGTTGTATGAAGAGTGAATATTGATCACTACAGCTTGCCAGACTGTGATTATGACTGTGCCTTTCCCTCCAGGAGAAATCCCAGAGCTCTTCGGTGAGGAGGAGATTGAAGGGATTGTGTCGGGTGTGAGAGCTGAGGTCCGAGCCGCCGGACTGCTGGACAGCAGGGAGAACTGCTGGAGATTCTTCACGGACAGAGTTCGACTACAGCTTACGGTCTTTCACATTTTCCTTTTTTTAAAGAAATAACTATTCTGCCGTGCTTCTAGCCTTGCCAGTCTGAAGAATGAAATAAACCTGCTTACTGATATACAGTCTAATTGCGCTTTCACTTCAGCAGATTTTGTCTTGATAATTTGTTCGATTATCTTTCATCACTATTCTGTGATGTCTAGGGGAGCGATTTTCTGTCAACATTTTATTGTTCTAAAGATATTGTCACTTTAAGGACAGAACCTTGTATCTACACAATTTCAGAGACTTAAGGCAATAGTTTTTTTTTTCGTTTGACCATTATTTTTTTTTGAGTGTGGCCAACAACGGCTTTGAAGGATTTCTGTCACCAAGGGCAGTAGATTCTTTTCAAACTTCTTTTTCACATGATGGCAACAACATGTTAATCATATCCTATAGACACCTCCTTTTTTCAATGGACTTCATAATTGAAGAGATGTTTCTCTTTGAATTGATTTAAAATTTAAAGAGCAATATCTAGCTGCTCTTAATACTTTATTCCGGCTCCGCTAGTCTGTTGACTGCTTAGTTTTTTCCACTAGTCTACCAGCAAGAATAATTCAAATCCTGTTAGCTGCTGAAGTGGAGGACACACCAATCAGATCAATGTTGTGCTAGATTATTTTTGATAGCACTTGAATGTGCCTTCACAGCTGACATTAACAACAAGAAATTAATAAAAATCTTACACATGCTCTAGCGTGTTTGAGCTACAAAATTAAAAGCACAGCTGCTGTGTAGTGTTATTAAATATGTTTGACAGTCTCAGTACACATGTATGCCATCCAGCTAATCTTTGCGCCAGGGCCTCTGGTAGCGTCACCGTCTGCTCCAGCCAACTGGGAATGTGGCTGCTTGTCCCCATGCCAAGGGGACGAAAGTGGGGGCACCGAAGGCTGCCAGTTATGGGTTTCCCTTTTGGATGCATCTGCGATATCTATGACCTGTGTTGGTTTTCCTAAGCGCACTTGGCTGTATGTCTTGTCATGCTCAAGTATGGGGATGCACGTTTGTACAGACCTGTTTGTTTTGGTGACTCTTTGTCTCATTGTTTCCTTCTTTGTAGGTGGTACTGTGTTTGTCTCCCGTGGGCAGTGCCCTCCGTGTTAGGGCCCGTCAATTCCCTGCTCTCGTCCAATGCACCACCATTGACTGGTTCCATCCTTGGACCTCAGAAGCTCTGCAGTCTGTTAGCTACAGGTTCATCCAAGAGATTGAAGGCATTGAGGTCAGGCCTTTGAACCCAAGTGCTTTATCTCACCATCTCTCTCCTAATCTATCTTCCCTATGTTTATTATGTACGGAAGTGTAATGCATTCACTTGAAAACAAAAATGTTTCCCTTGTTTTTCTGAATTATTAATTATTATTATTTTAGTATTTCAAAATTCCGAGAAAAGTTTTCATGAAAAAAATAAAGCTGCTCTGTTATTCAGAACCAAGAAAATACCTCAAAATTCCAAGAAAAGCTCTCATTTACTTGAGAGCTCAATTTAATGGAAGCAAACATGTTCTGCCTGTTTAGTTTAATCCAGTTTAATTTTGCTTTGGGTTTGAGACATTGGGACATACTTGTGTCTTTAAGTAATATAGATGGTGTTGTTGTTATTATTATTATTATTATTATTATTATTATTATAATTTTTATTTTATTATTGATTTTGAGGTATCTTGTTAATTCAGAAAAACAGCAACTATTATTTTCTCAAATTAATGCATTACGCTTCCATCATTGTGTACCCCATTTTTCTAGACTGAGTTAGACTTTAATGAACACCTTCTAATTACTACAGTGCAGCTGGATTAACTTTTCCATAGATCCCTCATCATTAGTTCTCTGCTGAGGTACTGACAAATTGCCGAACACATGCCTGGAGACTCACAGTGAGTGCAGGCATATCATTGTTTTCCATCATAGCAGTAGAACGATCACAACCCAGGATCATTTATGTTAATGAGTGAAGAGTGATTAAACACATAACGACCCTCTAAGGAGGCACAGCTGTCACAACCAGGAAGTGGCATCACATATGTGAACATGTGCCAGACTATTTCGTGCGAGCGAGCGTGCGTGCGTGCGTGCGTGCGTGGGTGCGTGCGTGCGTGCGTGCGAGCGAGCGAGCGTGCGTGCGTGGAGGTTCTGTAGCTGTAGTGCCTAAGAATCTGTGGCATTTTTTTAGAGCATTATTAATTAAGGAAAAGTAGTAAAGGCAACTTCAGCACTAATATTTGGTGGAGTTGAGTAATGGTGGTAGCAGCAGCTGTAGTAGACCAGTATTGGATCACGGGGGGGAGTCTTTAGAGCCGCAACCAATAATCGATTAGTCGATCAAGAGAAAATAAATCTGCTATTATAACTATTCAATAGCTATTACTAGTTTCGTTTTTCTAATTTTTTAAGCAAAAATGCATTTGTTGTCATACATGATTGTAAATTGAACGTCTTTGGAAGCCAAAACAAGATATATATAAAGACACTACATTGGGCATTTTTCACAGTTTTCTGACATGTTATAGACTGAGCGATTAATCGAGAAAAAAATATGTAGATGAATAATAATAATAATCCCTTTTTTAAAAAAAAAAAAAAAAAAAAAAAAAGAATCGTTAGTTGCAACCCTAGTAGAAGTAAAGTTATAGTAATAGAAAGGTATTTAGAGAAGGACTTAATAATTCCCTTTTTGTGGAAGCAGAAATTACTTTGTGCTATTTTAAGTTCATGTGCATTAATAATATTTGAAATTTATATATTTATATTTTGAAAAACTGAAACAAAACAATATGTGATACATTAATGTATATTTAAAGCAATTAATGATTGTTTATCTTCCTAAAGAGGCTGGGAAACAAGAAATGATCATTTATTTAAAGTTAGAAATGCACAACCCACTAATAGTTGTTACACACGACCAATCAATGAGAACTTCTTTCGCATCTCAACTGAACATAGCATGCTTTGTCAAAAAGCATTATGTCAGATCTTAATTAATAATGATTTTTCTCCTACTGGCTTCGTGATCATTAACAATGGCTTTTTGTGAGTTATGGTCAGGTTTGATCCTTGTATTGTCTGCTCATTTGTTTTTGCTTTAATTGATCGCTAACTGTATGATTAATAGAGGCTCTGTGTCATTGAGCACCATATGATGAATACCTAGTTGGAACGTAGTACAACAGCCGCTGTAGACAGTGTTTAGAAAGTTGGAGGACATCGGAGATAATGTAAACGGTGTGCATGTTTTACAAGCTGCATGTCAGTGGTCTAAACACATTATTTTCACAGAGGTTTCAAAGCCTAATCATTCCTGCTAGCTGCACCTAAATTTCAGATTGAGTAAGTCAGGGCCGGCCAAGTGAGACGGCAAAACTTGTAGATTAATTCAAAATTTATGAAGATAATATTTCAGTCCCCATCAGGTTGGGGATGTTAAACTCTACTCAATTCAGCTCACCCTGTTCTGCCCTCGCCCCCCTTGTCTGCTTATTTTTACAGCCTGCCGTCCAGGAATCCATCAGTCTTTTCATGGCCTACGTTCACACCAGTGTCAACCAGGCAAGTGAAAAATACCAGCGCAATGAGAAGAGGCACAATTACACCACCCCCAAGAGCTTTCTCCAGCAAATCACCCTGTACAGGAACCTTCTGGAGAAGAGCCGAGCTCAGCTGCAGCACAAGATGAACCGGCTTGACAGCGGCCTTCAAAAACTCCAAACCACTGCCTCTCAGGTAAACGTCTTTATTATATACTGTAGGGGATACAATTAGGAATAGTACTACTACTAAATCTTTGTTTGAACCAGTGTGGGTTTTTCCTTGACATTAAGCATATTACACATTGAAGTATGTGACATCACTTTTTCTCTGTTTTAGGTTGAGGATCTAAAAGCTAAATTGGCATCACAAGAAGCTGAGCTGACCTTGAAAAACCAGAATATTGATGCTCTAATTACAAAGATTGGACTTCAGACTGAGAGGGTTGGCAGCAAGAGAAAGGCTGCGGATGTTGAGGCACAAAAGGTAAATACCCTATCGCATATTGCTTTTCATTCACACTTTGGCATTGCACTCTTCATACCATGCCATTCACTACGTGCACTTTTTTTTGTGATTCGGTTCATTATGGTTGCTTTTGTATAGGTTGCTGTCATCCAGGCAGAAGTCTTAGTCAAACAAAAGGACTGTGAAAATGACCTAGCCAAGGCAGAGCCATCACTGACAGCTGCCACAGCAGCACTGGACACACTCAACAAGGTGCTTCATCTTATCAAACAAGACAAAGATCCATCAAATCTTCAGTCACTCTTAAGACAATATAATGCGTATCCTTTATTTTAGGTGAATCTTACTGAGCTGAAGGCCTTTCCAAACCCTCCAGCGGCAGTGATCAACGTAGCAGCAGCTGTGATGGCTCTGCTCGCTCCCCGCGGTCGAGTGCCTAAAGATCGGAGCTGGAAGGCGGCACGGGCCTTCATGGGCAAGGTTAAGCTGTCATCATGTCAATCACATCTGCCTGATTAATGCCAATCTAATTTGTGTGTGGGCCTTGACCCTGGCCCTGCTCAGCTCTCCAATGCACACATTACAGCTCAATGGCTCTATGAATATGCTCACTCAGTCGGAGAGCAAGTGTGTTCTCAACCTCTAGCTGCTATTACTGCAAGTGTGCAAAACATGCATTTTGTTTTAAAAAAGCCTGTAGAATTTTGCATGGTTTTAGAATATATTTCTTGGTTCCTCTGAATCATTTGATATGTCAAAAATACATATGCATCTGATACATGCTTTATACATGATTTTAAAAAAATCAGACTAAAATTGTTATTTTCTCTGGAATCCTTAAAGGTGGGTGTAGGTGGGCAACAGTTAAAGAACAAAAGGAAATGCCAGTGCCATTCACTAGGGAAGATAACCATTTTTTTATTTTTTTATTTTATAGATACAGGGTTGTTGCTTTTTAAATACAAAAAAACTTTTAACATTCCAGATCATACATTTTATATTTTACATTCATATCTAAATGCGTTCAGGTATTCCATGTTAGACCACTATGCTTTTTCACTTTTCCACTTTTATTTTCACATAACAGAGATCATATAATTTGTGTGGAGTTTAATGGCGAAATAAATCAAATTTATTAATAAGTAAATTATTTGTGCAGGTATTAATTTAACCCCTGTGTTTTGGTTAATGTCTGTCAGGTGGATGATTTCCTGCAGGCCCTGGTGTCGTATGACAAGGAGCACGTCCCTGAGGTCTGTTTGACTGTGGTAAAACAAGAGTATCTGAGAAACCGAGAGTTCCACCCTGATCTAGTTCGGACCAAATCTACAGCTGCAGCTGGTCTCTGTGCCTGGACCATTAACATTGTCAGATACTATGAGGTCAGGCAATGCCTTCAGATAAGTTGTTCTTGTTTATTTTCTGCAAGAAGGTCTGTTCTTCATTGTGGAGCTTTTTTTCATAAAGTATGCCTCCCTTTTTTTTTTTTTTTTGCAGATTTATTGTGAGGTCATTCCAAAGAGGCATGCTCTATCACAAGCTAATGCAGAACTAGACACAGCAACAGCCAAAATGTTAGCAGTTCAAAAGAAATTGGCAGTGAGTGCAATCAATGTTATTGTACTAAATGAAGTCACTTACTCTAAAAGCTCTTAATGGTGTCTATTTTCAATGGATTTATCTGGTTTGTTTCTCCAGGATCTTGATTCAACCCTCCAGAGCCTAACAGCTCAGGTTGAAAGGGCTACAGCTGAGAAAATCAGTTGTCAGGAGGAGGTGACGCGTACCAACCAGACCATAGAGCTGGCCAACCGACTGGTCAAGGGCTTGGAGGTAAGCAAGGAGAGATGGAGGAGTTGGTTGGTGTCATTGGGGCAGACCTGGCATAAAGTAAACTGTCAATTTGCCGGAGCCATGCATGGAGAGACGCTGGTAATCGAATTGCATCAGTAATCTGGACGAGAAGTTGTTATGTCCTGGCAAGCTAGCCTGACAGTTGTGTGAGTAGATCAGGCAAAGGGAAATTTTACAGCCTGGCCCAGCAGCATACTGGGGACTTGTGAGACAGGTAGAGAGGGTTGGACCACAGAAAACGCATGGCTGAACTGGGCAACTGGCTGGCTGAACGGTTTCCAAATAGAGAAAGGCAGAGAGATGGCAGGAACGCTACACTAACACTGCTCTCAGTCAGTGCAGTATAGAGGTTGTATATGTATGTGTACAGAATGTGTGTGTGTGTGTGTGTGTACTGTAAACATGGGATCTGTGTGTGTTTGCACATTTCTGTGCTCATGTCCTTTTGTGCAATCTCTAGTTTCTAGTATAATAATAATTCCTTCTCAATTAGTTTTTCAACAAATTGAAGAAGTATCAAGGGGAAGTTATGGAATATGAATATATGGATTATATTAACGTTGAATGCTGCTTATTTGTATAATTTGTTTAATATTATACTCAACTCTTTTGTATTCCCGTGCATGCCTTTTTCAGGCTACAAGTATCTATTATCTGTATGGATGCTAATATGAAATAAAAGATGGCCATTTCAGTGGTCAGTTTTCTTATTCCAAAATAATAAATGTGGTTTGCATGGAACAGCTTGGCTTTTAAGCATATCAAGATAAATGTTTTGTCTTTATGGCATTGACCTGGAAGCAATAGTGTTCAGACTAATAAATCAGGCCGTCTATATTTAATCATTAACTTACCTCAAAGCCTCAACAGCTGTTGGGAATTAACAATGTCTCACCCCAGACTGAGTGATATTACAGGCAATCCATAATACATTAGAGTAAAATTATAGTGATTTTTAACTGTCTGAGAATTTATTATGTGACATATTCTAGATCCACAGCCCCTTGTAAGAAAATGCCATGCATGATTTATTGTTGTAGTGCTGTCACAGTCATAGTATTGAAGGTTTAAATGAATGCTAAATTGATGCAGAGTGAATCTACAGGCAAACTTCCAAAGCTATTTTAAGGAAATTGCAGTTGTATGCTTTACTGCTTACATCTTCTTAATCCGTGCAATAAATGGAGTGGCCAGCACGTACATTTTCCTGCAGTGGAGATTCTTCTTCAGTTCTTCGGTTTAAACCGTCTTCAGATGGACCAGAAAGATTCTCTTTTGTATTCACTTTCTTTGTGTCTCCTGTGTATTTTTAAAAGGATATTGGAGTCTGATATTTGTGTCTTGCAGTCAGAGAAGGAGCGCTGGTCGCAGGCAATTGTTGAGTATGAAAAGCAACAGAAAACCCTGTGTGGTGATGTCCTCATCACTTCAGCGTTCGTCTCTTACATGGGTTACTTTACCAGACAGTATCGTGTGGAGCTCCTCAACAGCTCATGGATCCCTTTCCTTCAGTCTCAAAGGGTAAGGCCAGCTTTTCAACAGACTATGTTTTGTTTAGACTGCAGTTTAGAGAGTAAAATCTTTCTCTCTACAAACATCACCAGTGTGAACTTAGAGCTCATGGTACTGCTGCCAGGGCTCCAACTAGAGTGACATCATTCCTCTGTTTCTGTTCCAGGTCTCTGTACCCCTGACAGACGGCTTGGATCCAATCCTCATGCTTACAGATGATGCCACTGTGGCTGCCTGGCATAACCAGGGCCTGCCAAATGATAGGATTTCCACCGAGAATGCTTCCATCCTGACCACCAGTGAGCGTTGGCCGCTCATCATCGACCCACAGCAGCAGGGCATCAAGTGGATCCGAAACCGGCTAGGGTCAGAGCTGAGGGTGGTGCAGCTGGGACAGAAAGGGTGAGAAAGGGGATGTATTCTGAATGCAATTACAATCGCCTTTTAATGTATACGTTTCTATTGTTTGTCGTTGTTTCTGTTGTATTTTTTTCAGAGGCTTAAATGTTTCTCTCTACCAACATCCACAGGGACTGCTAACATACGGTAGCATACGAATGTGCATTCCCAACCACATTGGTTTCATCCGTTTTATTCAGTTTCCTTTTTTTTTTTATCCCGTAGGTATCTAGATGTGATTGAACAAGCTCTTGCCTGTGGTGGAACAGTTCTCATAGAGAACCTGCCGGAGAAGGTAGACCCAGTCCTGGAGCCTCTGCTGGGTAGAAACACTATTAAGAGAGGAAGGTTAGTACTGAAACTTTACATTTACATTGTTGTACTTCAACGGGTTAAAAAAAATACATGCGTATATAAAGCATTAAACCAGCTCACGAACAGTAAATGCTTTGTGTAGTTAGAGCTATTTAGCATGGGGTTGGTGCACACACATTTTAATCAATGTGCGTTTTTTGTATCCCTGTTGATCCACGAGTCGATATGCCCACAACTCGTCCCAGTGTGTCTGTGGTGTTGGACAATAGGAGCAGATTTGCCAGATGGTTGAATCTCACTGAGCTTTGAAACACCAGTGAGACATGACTGAATGCATTATTATTGCCCACTCTTTAGATTATAAATGAATTTGCAGCGCGTGTTCTGAATCCCTGAGGCCAACATATTGATTGGCCCCTCAAGACGGGTGATAGATGTATATTTGTGTGTTCATATTCTTTAGGTGTGATGAATATTAAACAGCTGAGCCTCAGTGTAAAAGCTGAATTGAGGACAGTCATGGTTATGTATAAGGACTCCTGTCTCCCATAAAAAGATGGCCTGTTGCGCACTAAATTCAGTGGTCCTCCATCATCATGGCAAACTCAATTCCGCTTCAGAAATTTCACAATACTGAAAGGTGATTTGCTTGCATTTATTTGGAAACAGAATCGTAACGTTACTGAATCAACTTTACACTCACTAAGACGCATCTGTATCATTTTAAATCATAACGGGATTTTATTGGTCAAGTAGTGAGGTCATATATGGGTATTTTGTATTGAATTGTGAACAACGCTTTACCACCAATGCTACTTTACTTAAAATCGTTTAGCTTTTATACATGCTATCCAAACTGGCACTTGTTTGAAACACCATGTTTTTAGTAAATCTATCTGATGTCTAACCTGATTTTCAAACATGACTGCTGCTACCCTCTATATCCACTTCACAAACAGTGCCACCAAAATAGCTGCTCTATAATTACCTTTGTTCGGTTACCAATTACCCCATAACACGCAAAATCCAGAACATTTCCTTGAGGGGACAAGCAACAGCAGTATAAATAGAAAATAGCCCATATTGACATTCTGCTTTGGCTTTCCCTTCAAAAATGTTTACATCTTTCTTGCTCTGATCTATGTATGACCATGAATATTGAATATCTTGGCACATGTTCATTGAACTTCTTCTGAAATCCTGTCTGTCCAGACATAACAATTCATCATAGTAAATCTGATTATAAGTTTATCCCTTGTAGATGACCCACACACTTGTTTCTGTCGATGATTAATACAACCTGCTGGGGCAGCCATGATGGATCTGGTGGGGATCCACAGCTGAAGTTCATTAATAATTGGAATGTTGTAGAGTGTGAAGTAATGAATACTAATTATTCCTTTCATGGCTGACGGAAGACTACAAGCCAATCCATCAGCAAGGACTTTAATTTGGTGGAGTAATGGTTCTATCAATAGTACATTAATTCTGGCTTGTGAAGATATAGAGTTGAACCAAACCCAGGCCATGAGGAACCTGTGCCGTAAAATTGGGGCCTTGCCTGACATCCAAGGGGTAATTAGAGAAAAATGAAAAGCGACCAGGTTCGTCAAGCCATCGCTAATTTAATTGAAATGCAGGAACAGATAAATACTGGCTGCTGTGGTGATAATCTTTCATAATTTTTCAAGACTATTTGTCTACAGTATGAGTGACATTTGGAGCCAATGTGAAGTGATTTCCTCTGTTGAGGTTACTATGCATGAGAGTAAGAGGTCGATGGGATCAGATGCTTTCACGACACAGAGAGCTTGCCCTGCCACAGTTCAAATATTCTATAGGATCATCATCATTGTCATCATTCAATCATAATTGTCATCGTCATCATTCAATCATCATGGAAATCACCTGCACTGCTCTTTAAAAGAAAGTACTGGTGATATTTCTAATCATCTAGTCGTCATCCTATCATCATCATCATCATCATCATCATCATCATCATCATCATCATCATCATCATCATCAATGTTTCACTTTCTAAAAGTCTAGTGCTGGGAAACCAATAACCAACCAGAGCAAATTTAAATCTGCTGGCACTTATATTCTTTGTTCTTGTCAGACAGGGGAAAAAAATAATTACAACAATTTTTTTCAGTAAAGTGGTCTTTGATTTGTAAACAATAACTCTAAACATAAAAGTTCGCTCTTGACCTTGGTAATAGTAGTTTGGCAGAATAATCCAAAATGCCATTTCTGAAGCTTTTTTTGTTTTGTTGAAGTTTGTTTACTCAGTTGCCATGGAGATGGATCTGTACACATACACGCTCTGTAGCTGTTAGGATTTCCTCCATAATACTTTTAGGACTTCTTGTCCATGCTGCCTTAACGGTAGGTGTGAATACATTTCATGCTTATTTTTTGAAGATGAAGCACATCTTTCAAGAAAGATCCTAGTAAGTGTCAAAATAGATCTACTGTACAGCAAAGTTTCAATTACCATCCACAGCAGCAACAAAACAGATTCCCCCCCCCAGTTTTAATGTACACCTCCTCTACTTTAACAGCTTCATAACAAAATTGGGTGGAATTATTTTTGTGGTTCATTAAATGTATCACCAGTGACTTTTCCTTAAGACATAGAACAATACTAATAATAGAATAAAACATGCTTAAGTCGTTATTGGCTTTCAGCTAATTTTTTTTTTAAATTGTACTCTCCTGTTATCCAGGTACATTCGTATTGGGGGCAAGGAGTGTGAATACAACAGCAACTTTCAACTCATCATCCACACCAAGTTGGCCAATCCCCATTTCCCTCCTGAGCTCCAGGCCCAGACCACCCTCATCAACTTCACAGTGACTCCTGTGGGCCTGGAAGAACAGCTGCTGGGACAGGTAGTGTCCCGGGAAAGGCCGGACCTGGAGGCCTTAAAGGTGAAGCTTTAAGCATTGTATGAAAGATGTAGATTGTTAAACCTACAGCAAAGCTTTTTTATTGGTGATTTTACATACAAGATGTCAGTCCATAATGCCAAAAATAATAGTCTGAATTGTTTTGTGTACGGTTCCCAAGATTGAGCTGACCAGCCAGCAGAACCACTTCAAGATTGAGCTTAAGAGGTTGGAGGACGACCTGTTGAGTCGCCTCTCTGCAGCCCATGGTCATTTTCTGGGTGATATTTCTCTTGTGGAGCAACTCGAGAACACCAAGGGCACAGCCGCTCACATTGAGTACAAGGTGAGGTTATTGCACCAACCGGGTCCTAACAGTTGTCCAACTGTAGTCGCCTGCATGCGTTGTTGTTTTTTTGTCACTCAAGTATTTTTGAATGTCACACAACAGCAAGCGCCTCATTTTATTGCATTAGCTGCAAATGATTTGCAGTTAGGAATATGTGTAATGAGAGGGTTTTGGAGCATGACTGAGAGCCTAATAGCCCATTTTGTGCAATTGGAACACACAGGTGGCGGAGGCCAGAGAGAACGAGACAAAGATCAACGAGGCTCGAGAACTTTACCGCCCAGCAGCTGAGAGAGCGTCACTCCTCTTCTTCATCATCAATGACCTTAGCAAGATTAACCCCATGTACCAGTTTTCACTCAAGGTGAAACCTTTACCCCTGAAGTGATCTCAGGGGACACACATTTTATTTAATTTTTTTTACAGTCCTCTTTGACCAATATTCTGTTGGATTTTTTTAAGTTATTGCTGTTTGCATTTGTTGTTTCTGTACCAATCAGTTTAAACGTGTGCTTCTATACCAAAACTTCAGCATTTTGTTTTTGTGTTTAGCTGTCAATCCAGTGCACAGTTTAGGATCCTGTCTAAGTGTGTGTATCCCTTTTGGTTGTATTCCAGACCTTTAACTCAGTGTTTAACAAAGCAATGGAGCGTGCAGAATGGGACGAGGATGTGAGGACCAGAGTGCACACCCTCACTGAGGCCATCACTTATTCTGTATTCCTGTACACCAGCCAGGGCCTGTTTGAGAGAGACAAGTTAACCTTCTTGTCACACACTGCCTTCCAGGTGAGGGACTCAGGGCCGCCTCAAAGGTGGGGCCTCCTGTCATTCTCATCAATCAAAGTACATTTCTGCCCCCACATTAACTTCAATTAAAAGCAGTCAGCAGGACCATACGCTGCTATTGATTACCTCTCACACCTTGCTCCACGGCTGCTGTTCAGACACTTGGTTCTGACAAGGGGGCTGGTTCTGATGGCATAATGCAATTATCTGTCACTGCGCCAACTGTTTTCATCTTAGAAATTGTGCTGCTCTGAAGGCTGTCCTTCATGTGGCTATTTCACATTCAGAAGCACTTATTCAGCCTGTATGAGTTCATGCAATCCCTCTGCCAGAGTTTTCGTGCCGTTTTCCATTTCTGTGGAAATAATTTAAAAGAGATCAATACAACATGGATCATTACAAACTACTCTTGTTCCTTCCCCTCAGATTCTGCTCAAGCAGGGCCTGATTGATGCTCAGGAATTTGACTTCCTACTGCGTTTCCATGTGGAAGCTTGCAAAGTTAGTCCTGTGTCCTTCCTCTCTCCACATGCCTGGGGAGCCATTAAGGTACGGTCAATGCTAATAACTCATGTGATATCACAATGTAAAGGGTCACATTTTGATTCTTGTTAGCCATCAGTTAATCACTACGTACCCTATTCCACTGCTTAGAGATATCTTGTAATATCTGTTATTTTTATATAGACAATTTCTACAATGGAGGGCTTCAATGGACTAGACAAAGACATGGAAAGCTCACCAAAGCGCTGGAGGAAGATTGTAGAATCCAGTTGTCCTGAAAAGGAAAGACTTCCCCAGGACTGGAAGAATAAAAGTTCCCTCCAGAAGCTCATTATCCTCAAAGCACTTCGCCCTGACAGGATGACCTATACACTAAGGTAAGTAAATGTAAAAAGTACAATTGTATTTGTAAGTAATACAGTATATCAGTACAGTATATCACTAAACTTTCCAACAATGTTTTCCTGGCAGAAACTTTGTGGAGGAGAGCATGGGAACAAAATATGTGGACTCTTCCAGGCTGGAATTTGACAAGCTGTATGAGGATAGCGGCTCTTCAACCCCTGTGTTCTTCATCCTCTCACCTGGAGTGGATCCACTCAAAGATGTAGAAAAACTAGGTACTGCGTGTATTGTTTGCCATTTGTACATTCTGATCACTTGGTAGGCATGATAAGTATAAATATTCTTTTTGTGCAGGTTTGAAGCTGGGATTTTCCATTGAACAGGGCACTTTGCACAACGTCTCCCTGGGACAGGGGCAGGAGGAGGTAGCTGAAAGGGTTCTGGGGAGTGCCTCTAAACGTGGACACTGGGTCATTCTGCAGGTAGGAAGCAGTAATATTCAGTAAATAGCTTACTCTAGAGCTCTTCCAGCGAGCCTGTAATCCACCTAATGATATTATCTCATCCCCTGAGCAAGGAAATAAACTCAATTTGGTTCAATAAAAACCATAATTGGCTAAATCAGCTCCATGAATGCCTCCTTTTAAAGGGAGATGGCTGCAGCCAAGTGAGTCCCTGAAGGTTTTCTTACTAAATGAGAACATGGCAAGACATTTTTTTAGCATGAATATTACACAAATGAACACAAACGTAACGATGCATTAAAAAAATAATTTTATCAACCGACAACATATTCCGCCTAATTGTTTTTGAAATGTTCATTGTTCAGAATGTGCACCTCGTGGCTCGCTGGCTGCCCTCTCTAGATGCTCTCCTGGAGACGGCAGCAGTGGACAGACACCCAAACTACAGGGTGTTCATCACTGGGGAGCCAGCACCGAGCCCTGAGCAGCATGTTATCCCCAGAGGCATACTGGAGAATGCCATCAAAATCACCAATGAGCCCCCCACTGGCATGAATGCCAGCCTGCATGCAGCCCTCAACAACTTCAATCAAGTGTGTTGAAACTTTTAAATAATCATAAAAAAAAAAAGAAAAAAATATGCATTACATTTCATTAAAAGAACAAATGAATGTAGCATTCACTGTCATCTGTACTTCTTACTCCCTCTCTGTGTTCAGGACACTCTGGATATGTGCTCCAGAGAACAGGAGTTCAACTCGATGTTCTTTTCCCTCTGCTTCTTTCATGCTTGTGTCACGGAGCGTCGTAAATTTGGTCCCCAAGGGTGGAACCAAAACTACCCCTTCAGCACTGGAGACCTCACCATCTCAGCCAGCGTCTTGTACAACTACTTAGAGGCCAACACTAAAGTATTTTTACCACTACTTTTAAAGCTAATTCAACACTTTATTATTATTTTTTTTTTAATTCATATTGCTATTGTTATTGGCAAAACTTTTTATTTGTTTTTTTTCTACTACTTTCTTAGGCTGTGTAAATTAATAATGATTATGGTGTTTGCAGTGGCATTATTGTCAGACAGGGATGTTGAATTACAGCACACTGTATCCAATTACTTATTGAAATCTTTTGTTCCACCGTTGTTTGTGAAAAATGCTCAGTCTCATTTTTTTTTCACATTTCTTCCTCTTATAACTATGAACACACAACCTATAATTTAGCTTTATTTCATGAAGACAAAAAAATCCATTCTTGGGGTGCTGCACCCCTCACAACTCCTAATGTATTTCTCTTAGAACTCCTATTACTCCGGTCACAACCAATTATGTCTCCTAGGTATTCTGCCCTCCAAAAACGAATGTCCTTCATTATGTTAACCAAACAGTAACCTGTATGTGCGTATACAGAGAATTCATTAGGAGGGCAATGAAGCGTTATCCTAAATGTAATTACATGCAGCCAATGTGACAGTTCACAACGCTACATAAGTGATCACTGCAATTAGAGCTGATGAAGGAAGCAATTTGCAAAACAATACAGGTACAAATGATTGTGAAGCTCCAGCTTTTGTAATTTGTTATGAATCACAGGTTCTTTTCTTCCTCCTTCACCCTCACGGATCATAATCTCCCGTAAAGGAAAAGATTCTTCTGTCATACATTAGATCAGTGTGTGAAAAGAAACATAATTTTGTTACATTTCCCTACCGCTATCATTACTGAAAGAGCTCATTTGGGAAGAGATCATATACTTACTGCTTGAAGTTTCCTAAAGAGGAATGGCGTAACGCAGAAAGAATAAATGGAAACACTACTTGTGAGATGATCCTGAAATATTATTGGCCGTTGAAGTAATTTTAAAACATTTGTTTTTATAGTTTAATATGCTCTTAATTATTTAAATCATACCATATTCTTATATTTGCATTGTCACATGAGTCAGACTATGTTTATTATAGTCCATGCAGGTTCCCTGGGAAGACCTGTGTTATCTTTTTGGGGAGATCATGTATGGAGGACACATTACCGATGGCTGGGATAGAAGACTGTGTAAGACCTATCTGCAAGAGTTTGTGCATCCAAAAATGGTAAGGCAGTGTTCAAGAATCTATTCTTTTTATTTTTTGTGTTTGGTTTCAAACAAAAACTCTTGCATTAGAAGTTAATTTCAGCTGCTTTAATTGTATAATTTTCAGGATTTGAAAAGCCCACTCAACTTCTAGTCACATTCGATTTGTACTGTGCCAAATAGTGAAAAGAAATCTACAAAGTTGTTTTGAATTTCTTGGTGGTGTTAAGGTAAAGGGTGCCCTCTTGGGATGTAAACCTAAACTGCAGTAGTGCACTTTCCAACCGCACTTGCGATGATGCTACCTCTCTGTGTGCTAAATCTGTCTGCCAGCTGCTGCATGACACTCAACTATAAGCATTATTAGCCGATTTTTCTTTAGCGTGTGTTAAGTTGATGGAAGCTTCAATTGGAATTCATCTGTTTCTCTCCCACAGAAGACTGATTAGTCCGTTCACCTTTACTTCCAAGCTAACAGCCACTCTTTCTCCAAAAAATGTGATTCGGACATCAATCAATGTGTTTTTGCTGTTGGTGCAGCAACAGGCTTGCATTGCTGTCCATCATATTGAATTCTAAAAAGCGCAGGCTACATTTTGCTTGCAAGATTCATTATAAACATGTTTATTGTGACCATTTATGCTCTATGTTAACTTGTGTGCTGTATGTGGTTTCATCTTTCTCAAAATTCCCATTCATAGTTTGAAGGGGAGCTTTTTCTGTGTCCTGGGTTCCTGGCCCCTCCGTTCATGGACTACAGTGGTTACCACAGTCATGTTGACGAACATCTCCCATCGGAGAACCCCACTCTGTATGGTCTTCATCCAAATGCTGAGCTCGAGTGCCTCGCTGTCACCTCAGACAACCTTTTAAGGACTCTGCTGGAACTGCAGCCACAGGACTCCTCCAGAGGAGAGGGGGCCGCTCAGAGCACCGAGGAGAAGGTGTGGAGGCAAAAAGAAAAAGCAGCCGAGAATACAAGAACCTGCCTGCATCAATAACCTAACGATATATATTATATTTTTCAGGTCAAGGCTGTCATTGAAGATATCCTCGACAAGCTCCCGGATGAGTATAACATGGCCGAGATCATCGCAAAGACGACAAAGCGAAGCCCCTACATTTTAGTCTGTTTCCAGGAGTGTGAACGCATGAATCTTCTGCTAGGAGAAATAAGGAAGTCCCTCGTTGAGCTAGATCTTGGCCTCAAGGTGCAGTCTATTGAGACATATACTAAATACTTAAAACTCACTTTTCTTTTATCGAGATTGTGAAGCTTTAATGACTATTTCTTTGTCCACAGGGAGAACTCACCATCTCCTCCAGTACGGAGATTCTGCAGTCGGCCCTGTTCAATAACTCCGTTCCAAATTCCTGGGCCAGACTGGCTTATCCCTCCACTAAAACACTTGCACAATGGTAACCACTCCTTTCTAATAACACTGCATATTTTTTTTTTTTTTTACTCAACGTGGCCTTTTATTATCTCCTTTTTTATTATGCCTTTTATTGTGTTTCCCCATGTCACACTGCATTGATCACTGTAGCAAAAATGATGTCGATAAATTCAAAAATAAATCTCTTAAAACATGAAGCTAATATTAGGATGACCCTGGTAGATGTATTGTAAAGACTTCAACCAATGATATACCATGTTGGTAATGATTTTCTTTTTATAGGTTTAATGATCTAATGTGTAGCTGTCGAGAGCTGGACAGCTGGACTCAAGACTTAGTTCTTCCTGCAGTTGTTTGGCTCTCAGGACTCTTCAACCCACAGTCTTTCCTCACTGGTGAGATCACTATCTCTAATCCAACGAGACAAATGATTTAGGTGACATGTGCGCCCGAGGCAGCAGAAATATTAACACGCAGACTTTTTTTCCCCAGCCGTGCTGCAGAGCATCGCTCGCAAGAATCAGTGGCCCCTGGACAAGATGACTTTGACTGTGGACGTAACAAAGAAGACGAAAGACGACTTTGGACATCCACCACGTGAGGGGGCCTATGTTCACGGACTCTTCATGGAAGGTCAGAATTAATAAAAACCTAACACCCCTCCAATGTAGGGCTTCAATATGAGATGTTCGTGGCCAAAGTAATTCACGATATTATTGCGATATGTATAGAAATTTTTTTTTTTTTTTTAAATGGTATCAGTCAAATTCATCTTCAACTTTGTTTATTGTGCTCTTTGTATCTTTTTTTGGTAAATGAATTAATCTCATTTGTGTGTTGAGTGATGGAGACACAGTTTAAGAGGCACTGGATAATTGACACTATATTATCATATGTGCATCATAAACATGATATCACTAGTTCTTTTTTTATTTATTTTTTTAAATCACGGTTATCTTCAATACCGGTATGTCCCGCCACCTCTGCTCCTATGCATCCTGCAGTAAATGACTGCAACTCATGTCTTGGTAAAAATGTGCATCTCTGTAAACATCGTCAATGAAACCCGCCCTGTGTCTCTCAGGAGCACGTTGGGACACTCAGTCAGGAATCATCTCCGAGGCGGTTTTGAGGGATCTGACTCCAGCCATGCCGGTGCTGTATGTTAGAGCTGTGCCTGCAGAGGAGCAGGAGCTCAAGAATACTTACGAGTGTCCGGTGTATCGCACGAAGCAGCGTGGCCCCACATACGTATGGACCCTGCACCTCCGAACCAAACATCCTCCTGCCAAGTGGATTGTCGCTGGAGTGTCACTGCTGCTGTCCGTGTGAGACATTAGTGGTGCGGGAGTTAGGTATTATAATATTTACTGACAGTATTCTGTACACAGTGTTTAAAAATATATTTTTTAGAGGAAGTGTATTCATAGCTCATTGAGACAGTATATAATATTGTGTTGCTTTTATCATGTCTCTTTATAATTACTAATACAACAGACACTTTTAATCATGCACTAATATTGTTGTATCTAATTTGGTTCATACGTGACAATACTGACATTGTAGTGTGTGAAAGGGTGTGTGTTTTAGATTTTGAGATAATGGAAATAAAGAAGTGGAGATGCGTGTTGAGCCAGTGCTGAACCTGTTGTGTCTCTGTCCGACACTGTTGAACCTCTCCCCTGAGATGGTTCAGTCGGGGCATGATTTGTTGGGAGCTTATGTCTCCATTTTAGACCATGTAATTCTGGATAGGGAGCATATTTTATTGGAAGGTCAAGATTAAAAAAGCTCTCTGGCTGCCCTCTACTAACTGAATGATACACAATGCCGTCTGGAGGGTTCCCGGACAGAATTCCCAGGAGATGATGTGCATGGTCGCTATTGACTTTTAAATGAGGTGCATTTGACATTGACCTTTTGTACGGCAGAGGCAGAATACTAACAGACGAGTGTAATTCATTCGGCCGGGCCTGTTGGAGAAACCTATTCAAAGACACTGATAGCTTTCTATGAGAAAGCAACACATTAGATTACCCATCCTTTATCTGTCTGCACTCTCTGTTAGCATCTGATTAACTTAATACGAACCAAATAAAACCCTTAACTTTAAATGAATGTAAAGAAACACCTTATCTCAAATGTTATCTCTTTTTATACTGATTTAATTGAGGTTAATTGAAAACTGAGAAGATTTTCAGATTAAAGTTTGGCTGTGATTATGCATACGTACTGAAGGAGTTGTGTATAATTCATATGCTCTTAAGTCCCTTGTATGTCAGAGCTATGGTAAAATAGTGTGGGAGCTCCAGGGTCAAGGTTGAGATCATACAGCACATAAAAACACTGAGAAAAATGCTTTTTAATTGAAAAGAACAGAAAAGGTGCTCAGAGAGCATTTTGTGCAATCATGAAAAGGAGATATAACTACTTAACAAATAATATATTTAAACTTTATTTAACATTTATTAATACAAAACAAGCTTTTGTGACTCCGTTTTGCATCATTCATTATTGTTAATATTTGTATACACACTGTCAGGGACTTCATGATATTAGCGGAAATTTGCCCAGGAAGAGAAAAGACGGGTGGAATATTTATCTGCTAAGATAAACAAGTGACATATGATGTACAAATTACAGCCATTCTGCTTTTTTTTTTTTTTTTTTTTTTTGTTTCTTTTTTGGATAGAAATCAGCACTCTTATCTTCTCAAATGAGATTTTCTCCAACGCTAATAACGGCTGTGTTGCTCTTAATTTCTCCCTGCAGCCAAAGTGGCTGCAGACAATCATGTGGCGGATGGAGGATTGATTCTGTGTATTGTATTGCTTGGGGGAAATGAAGAACCAGTCTTCCTGTAGTTTCTCTTCATCTGCCCTCTCTTCCTGTCATTAGCACGCAACAGCAGCTAGCCAGTCATTTGGTGACAGGGAAATGATACAGTGCTGGCAGTGTTTGGGAGGAAATGGAAGGGTGCGGGGCCCGGCGCAGCAGGGGTCATGCCACAGATAGTCATGTTAAAGGCCAAGCAGGACACCTGGTTAAAGTCAGCAAGGGTATCTGGGTCACACCTCCGCCTCACAGTACCCGAGAAAAAACATTGTGTACTGATGGTTTTGTTATCCAAAAAGATAACAACGATCCCACATTTTTAGTTTTTTTAAATCACTGATTGTGTGAAGAAGCAGGGAAATACTAAGACAGTACATGTCTCCAGCTGATGTATTTTAATATACAGGAAAATGGAAGACTTAGCCTAGTTAACTGCAATACTCTAAATTTATATTTTAAAAAAGTGATTAACCCACTAGGGGGCCCCAGTTCCAAAAACGAGCTGTGGGCCCCTATTGACCAACTCTATGCATTGTAAAAGTATCAAGAATTTGTTTGTGGTATCTTGATTAAGCACTAGATTATTTTTGAAAAAAGGGCCACGTTACCACAATACATACCTTTCTTTTATTTTTAAGGCATTTAAGTTATATTTCAGTGGTGTATACATAACAAATACATTTGCACACACTGTACAGTACTGATGCAGCCACAGAGAGGCAGTGAAGCTTCACTGGAGACTGAGGTGGTCTGATATTTAACTAGATGGCAGATGAACCCATTTAATGTTAAAAGGGGATTATAAATATACTTTTCTCACAAAGAAGAAAAGATTAGAGCTGTTGAATGAAGAAACATAAGATAATTTAATATGCTTGATGGCAAGCTTGAAACACAGCAGTGCAGACTAGATCCATGCCTTTATGTACTCTTTCTGCATATTGAACTGTCCCATT